>JAOEHI010052777.1:0-16165 GCA_025447815.1 Percopsis transmontana | reverse complement strand
ATATATATATATATATATATATATATATATATATATTTTACACATGACACTGATTTTTCTGAAAAGGCCTGCATGGTGTGTGGCAGATCTTTTAGATGGCCCATATTTACCAGATTGCATACTGAATGCAATCCATCAACATGAAAACCTAACCACAAGGCCAATATAAGCAACAGCCGACCTTTCTGTGCCTTTCTGGACCTGCCATTTAACACATCTTTATCATAATTAGCTTCATTACATTATTGGATAATAAATAACCCAATATGTAGGCCAAGTGCTCTTACAAGGGTCCAGAGCACAGGGAAGACTCTGGGAGCTCTCAGTATCAGCAGGCGACCCAGGGTCTCAGGGTAGTTGGCCTCCACCACCTCTATGATCCTCAGCAGAGCCTTGACGCCGGGCCTCCACAAGTGTCGCATGTTCAAACCCTCCAGGTCTACCAGGCAAGTCCAGCAGCTACGACACAGAAGGATACGTCACATGGTGCATTCCGAGTACAAGATGTACCCAAACAACTGCAAAAGGTCAAATAGTTTACATTTTGTCAGCATCGTGTGGAAACCTTAACGGTAATACAGGTGAATACATGGGTCAACCCCTCGCTTTTGGGTGAACTCATTCAAAGATTTATATTTCTCAAAATACATTGAGTGAACTCTGTACTGAACTCTGTACTTTAAAAGGGTACTGACCGAATTACGTCGGTACTACAGAGTACCGTTTCACGTGAAAATCAATGGGTGAACTCATTCAAAGATATATATTTCTCAAAATGTCTGTACTCGGAAAAACTTTTCGGAAGTATCAACGTCAGCAGTGTGGTTACCTAATGGGGCGTCCAAAGACTCGAGTGTTTTCTTCACAGCGCCTAAGTCCCTCCTCGTTGATGGACAGCACCTGTTACAGGGTGGATCCACAATGGACACTGTTGCAGTTAACATGTCAGCATGGCTAGAGAGTAGGGTTGGGTACTGAACTCTGTACTTTAAAAGGGTACTGACCGAATTACGTCGGTACTACAGAGTACCATTTCACGTGAAAATCAATCGGTGCCAAATTCGGTACCTGAGAGCGCATCTGTGGTTCAGAGTTGGTTGTAAGTGACAATTCACAAATGTAATTTAATTTCGCAACCTTGATTAATGGCATGTTAAATTCACTAGGCTTGCAACATTAACACATTTGCGACTGTTTGTATTTTATCAAACATCATGATACACATTTGCGCAGTTAAATTACATATTTGCAAATCATTATACAACATTGCAAATTAAATTACAGATTTGCGAATTTTTTGCAAAGCACAGCATTAAAAACACAAGTTTACAGAGTTTTTGCCCTATTGTAATCCCACAATTACAATACAATGACCGATGCAATATTTGTGATGCGAATAGAAATTACATTTGTTATTACAGAGAGAGTAAAGCACCAGTACCAGAGTAAAGTACCAGAGTAAAGTACCAGAGTAAAGTACCAGAGTAAAGTACCAGTACCGAATTTTAGGTACCGGCACTGGTACAAATGTGAACGGTACCCAACCCTACTAGAGCGTATACATTTTGTGGAGGAGATGGATCACCTGTCTCAGCAGTGCCTCCTCTCCCAAAGCTCGAACCAAGCCCTTGGTGTCCATTTGTCCCAGGCGCAAAATATACAGAGGCCGGCCATCTGAACACAAGTACACACAGACACACACAGACACAGTTGCAAGCATGGTAGATGGTGCTCTTGGCAACTCTTAACTTAAACTTAAGTTCACTTTCAACTGTAAACACAAGGGCAACAGAGAGTGAGAATACTGCAGGGTGATCTAAACACATCCAAATGCCCATATTGCATTAAATGGATTTACTTAATATATTGAAACGAGAATTTATTTTGTTCAATTTATCAGTAAATCACATGGTCTGAGAAAACATTCGTTCTCTATGGCTGTCCTCGGCTCTGCATCGAGTCAGTTATTGTGCTCTTCTGTAATCAGATACAAGATAGCGTTGCCAGATAGTACCTCTATCGTGATGGTGCCAGCCTCCAGTGTAGTAGTCTTCCAGCGGTTTTGGGCGTTCCCAAGAGTCTAACAGTAGGTCGACCTGATGTTGCTTCCTCCAGGTGAGGGACTGGCACAGGAACTCCCTGGCCTTGTCCAGATTAAAGTCCCTCGCCCTCAGGAAGCGCAGCACATGCTGGTCCTTAGGAATCTGTAGTAGGAGGCATGTAGAGATACTAAGATGGAACAAAACACACGGAGACTGACTGGAAAATAGCGGAAAAACCCTCGTAGAAACTTTAATGAGCTAAATTTTCATTATATCTCAACGCTGGTCAAAGCAACGTAGACCAACAAGGGATCAATATGACCCCGGATCGATTTGATTCAATCTCACTACCTATAGATTGGTAGACGCGTCTTTTTTGGAACCCAATTGAAAAATTGAAATAATATATTTAGTAAAAAAAATAGCAGCAGAATGGAATACTCCAAACTGAACGTCAGTGTGGACATTGAAGTAAGGAAGGTTTACAGTCAAGGGTTTTACTGAAGTTCAGTATTGCTTTATGTATTAGATATTTTTTCCCCAAACACAATTTTTTCTTCCCAGAAAATTGCGTTCATGCATTCAAGGTGTGATTATTTGTAATTTCTATTTCTTGGCAGCAAAACACATCCTCCCTCAAATACAAAAGCTATTAAACTTGAATTGAACTGGGCCACTGGGGGGCATGTGTTCTGATGTAGAAATACTTATATGCTTTTATATGCTTTATCTGTGTGGCACAAACTGCACTGTATGAAAACAAACAGTTTTTTGTGCGTGTGCCTCTTATGACCTTGCCCTTGTGGGTCTCCTGCAGCCACTGGCGGAGACGAATGAGACAGCTCTCCTGCAGGGGTGTTAAGTCTCCAAGGTAACGTCTGATGTAATCTGCATCCAACTTGTCTGCAAGACAAACATTTATAATGTTAGCACATACTGGGCCCTATCTTACACCCAGCACAAAGCGGGCGCCAAGCGCGACACAAGAGTCTTTGCTAGTTTCAGACCGATGCAGTTGTCATTTTTCCCCGTCTAGCGCCCATGTTGTTTAAATAGCAAATGCACTTGCGCCCATCTGAGCACCTGTTGGTCTTTAAATGGAGGTTTGGTCAGGCGCATCTTGAGGCAGCTGAAAGCGATTGCGTCAGTTTGTTATTTTAAATTGCGCATTATCAAAATAGTAATATGCACCTGCATAGGCGGGTGCACAACGCGCTTACACTCTTGTTGCTTACACTGCTTGTTACACACACACACACACACAGTGCGCAGCAGCGCACAAACATGTAAAATATAAAAAGAATTGTGAATGATTTTTTATTGTGTACATCAAGATATTTTATCCTGTTGGAATCTTGCTGTTGCCGTAGATGGACTGTTGACACGCTTTCACATCGCGCACGAGCAGATCCGTTTCCTCTGCAGAGAAGCATTCTTTCTTACTACTTGGCAAGTGCCAAGTAGTGCCACAATAGCAATCTGAACATGGATTTTAAATGGATTTCAATGGGAGATGACTGGTTTATTGCATGTTACGCCCAAAACACACCCTTTTGAACCCTTCTACACACAAGTATTATAAGCCAACGTTATGGTAAAAGTACATAACTTAAACACAGCAAATAAAACACAGATTGCAGTGTACTCGCATACAAGTACAAGTGAGATCAACCTCCTAGTTTTTATATATATATATATATCCCAGACAGGTTGTTTGTGCAGCGTGCAGCATTTTGCTGATGTCAGCTGCCCAACCATAAAGAAGTCGTCAAGTGCAACAAAACTGACAATGGAGAATCAGGGAGATGTCAATCAAGCAGCACCTGTAAACGTCCAGCCAGTGGTCCGAGAGTTCTAAATCAGTGAAACTAAAAACTAAACTTTAAAAAAAACCTGTGTGTACAGGGGCTTTAACAGAACCTCTGAACCTCTGAATCACACACACACACTCTCTTTACCTTTCATGGACTAAGTAAATAAAATATTGTGTTGTTTGGATTGTCGCCTGTGCATAACTAGCACACTGACCGTCAGGGGAGCCAACCGGGAGCTCTGTGGGGCTGGCAGTGTCCTTCCTGGAGTTCCCGTCACTGGCATTGGGCACTGGGATGGCTCTGGCAGTGGAGAGAGGTGGCAGATGCACCCTGGCATTAGCAGTTGGGGGGACAACAGGTGGGGTCCAGCGAGGTAGGTGAGTAATTCCCTCCTCCTCCATCTCTTTGAGGTAGTACTCAATAATCTCTTTGCCCTGTGGTAGAGGAAGGTCACGACACTGTAGTTGTAGTATGTGATTAAGTATCAGATACAAAAGGAGGACATAGAAATATCACATGGGGAGACAGATTGACCACACACATACAATCATACTACAACACTTTCTACTTATGCATATAACATCCTCTACTAGTCTACTGTATGTCTGCACATTCAGAAATGTAGCTACCGTATTCATAAACACAAACAAAGGCATAGACATGTTGTGTAAATGTGATCAGTACTCAGTCAACGCAGCAACAACACACAGATACACACCTTTTTAATGCTACTAGCATACTGTTTCATGGCGATCTTTTCTGCTGTGCTCTCAAAGCCGAAGAAGGATTTAATGTCCAGACTGGCTGTCTGCTCAAAGCAGGTCCAGTCCTCATTCTCCGAATGAACCTGCGGAGAACAACAGCAATATGAAGATATGGATAAGAGGAAACCATACACGCAGAGTTACAATCTGATTTTTATTTTTAAAAAGAGAAATTACATATTTGTGCTCGTTAGTGGTGGGTGACGACAATCACATTATAAACTATGAATTGTGATATAGGCAGCATCTTAAAGTACATAGATATGCTCTTTAGCATTTTACAACCAGATCATTTATGTAGATTTCAAAACATTTATTGAGCAGCCGTTTTCAACACATTATAATTACATCTCTCTTGTGATCTATAATATAGATACAAGTATATTGCTAAACTGTTAGAAACTCGCCGCAACTCATTTCTACTGTAACCTACTGACCGTGTAGTTACAGAGTTCACAGACGATGACTCTGCTGGAGAAGGTCTCATTATGAACCTCAATGCGCAATGTCCTGTCCCGGCGGTTCAGAGTGTTCTTCTGGGTAAAGTACAGGTAATCTACACCAGCTATCTGTAAGCAGACACAACACAAAGGCATGATGACCACCATGGCTTCTGTGTCCAGACCATTAGGAGACAGAATATTTAGCTTTTTACAAACTATCAACTTTCATCACAGAGCAATCAGAAAATAGAGAGTTACAACACCCTGTGATTAGATAACTACAGATGGTACAGATGGAGGTTAAGCAATGTAAGGCACTTGTAGTTCTTACTGATGTTGTTACAGGCTTAAATTACATGACAGGGGGATGTCAAATAGGGTTGGGCAAAATGCTCCAATCGACAACAGTCACTGCTACAATCGCCGATTGCCAATGTATTCGCGGGGGTGGGTACCTAAAATACTTCTGCTCAATTGTACAGAGGATAAGCCTACATATTAATTATTATTATTACTATTATCGTCACACCTACCTTGTTTGGTCCAGACTTTCCAACTTTTCAGTTTGGTCCGAACCAAAAAACCCACGGTCCAGACCAAAGGACCACAATTTGGTCTGTCCAAAAGAGGTGGTCTCGTCCGGGTTAAACTGAACGGTTTGGTGCACTTGCAGAGTGAAAACACTTTCTTTTTTGGATGGTTCGGACTTTCTGACTAATCACAGGTTATACAGAGAGCAACGTGTCATACTCTCGCTCTCCATTGACTTTGTCTTGCGTGAAGGTGCCTCCTTGTCTCTATCGTCTGCTAAAAAAAAAACTGAAACATGTCTAAAAGCTTCTGTGTGATAGTATGCATTACCAACAAGGTAGTGCATCCAAGAACCCAGCGCTAATATTTTTATAAGCTGTCGAACCAAGCAAAAATACACTTTAAGACAAAAGGAGACAAGGAGACAAAAGTGAATACAGGCCACAGAGACAGCGCGACACATCATATTACTCTGAAAACTACGCCCACTGCAACCGCATGCCCACTCCCTTTACAACATCAGAAAGATAAGGCCCTTTGTCACAAGAGAAGCGGCACAGCTCCTGGTCCAAGCTGTATTGATCTCCCACCTAGACTACTGCAACATTCTGCTAGCCAGACTACCGGCCTCTGCTACCAGACACATACAACGTGTTCAAAATACTGCAGCCCGTCTAGTATTCAACCAACCCAAGTTCTCCCAAGTAACTCCCCTCTTCCGAGACCTTCATCGGCCCGGATCTGATTCAAAACACTGGTGTTGGCCTACAAGGCAGCAAAAGGAACTGCCCCGCTCTACCTCCAAGCAATGGTCAGGTCCCAGAGCACTTCGATCTACCACCTCGGCTGGTTGGCTTGCACCTCCATCGCTACGAGGGCGCAAGAGTCTCGACTATTTTCTGTCCTGACGCTGCAATGGTGGAATGAGCTTCCAGCAGCAGTCAGGACAGCAGAGTCATTACCCATTTTCCTTACTTAACCCTCACCTCTTCAGAATCCACCTCAGTAACAGCATTCTACCTCATAACACTCCCACCAACTGAAATTCTTTTTTAAATAAATAAATAGGATTTTTTGAGGATTGAACAATATACAGTATGTTATGTACTGCATGTTGCAAAATGTATAACTAACTTAGAGCGTCCTAATGACTGTATGAACTATTCAGCCATTGACAAGTTGACTTACTGTAAGTCACTTTGGATAAAAGCTGGTAAATGCTCTAAATGTAAAGGAACACAATCGGCGCCACAATATACTAAATTGCTTTACCTAGCAAAAACATTCGAGATTTCACCGTGTCAAAGGATTAGATTTCCCATTCTTCCGGTTGAAGCCTCTGGCCTTATTGCCTGTATCCACTAATGAGAAGACACGCCCGTCTACAAACCAATCAATAACCGGATCAAATGTATACAATGTAACAAATACATGAACCTTGGTCTGGAGGTGTGTAAATGCCCTAAATAAGCAAAGAAAAGGACTTTAAATCTGCAAAATACCGGCAGAAAAAAATACACCGGCGATGGATTCAATCCACTATCGATTCCCGATGTATTTGTCATATCACCCAACCCTAAAGTCATATGTTTATTTAGCCACATGCATTATTACCCATTGGCTAAATTAGAAGTTAAGTTTCATAAAATCGGTTACAAGGTAAGGCCTACTTAAAATGATTGTAATCATCTAGCGACCCCTACTTTAAGAGCCACTGTTCTAAATGACTACGGTCTTGGCATTGCAGATGGTACCCTTTTGAGCAGCCGCGGGGCATCGACGTCCACCATACAGCGTCTCTCAGTAACCAGGACAGATCCATCCTCACTCTGGGTCTCACTGATGACCTCACTGTCCACGAACACCGGGATTAACGGGCATTTGGGGAACCTCCTTACGTAGGCCTGCCAGCAGAAACCAGGAGCAAGATGACGGGGAAAGCAGACAGAAAATTGGGATCACGATTTCATTCTTGTCATTTATATCACAGAACATGGCAAATGGGATTTCAGGTTCCAATATAGTTGATGATTATTGGTTTAAGAGCTTCATTTTGCCAGTGCCAACATCCTACAAGTTTGTGTTTATGTGGTGCCCTTGACTGGCTGCTTTCAGAGGGGAGTTTTATGGTGCGTAGCATATGACCATGTTGTAATGCACCTTATGTCAATATTGATGCCAAATCTGTAGAGCTAGTACTCCTACTCCTCTGCTTCTATCTTTTAAATTAACATAATACAGACAAGTTTTTATATTTTTATTTTCCCATCAATTAAAACAACCCAGACCGCTGGCTGTAGCTGGGGTTCAGCAGTCTTGCCACCAGGCTTTAGTGTTTTTTAGTTTTGGTGTTGGGGTTTGAATTCACTATAGTTTGCTGTGTGATCACTCAGCATCTGTTGGCCTGCTTTTAGGGTATCTTAAAACCCTGGTGGTGAGATGTTGCCCCTAATCTCCCTGCTTTCCACATTGTTTTTTATTTTTAAATAAATATTGTACTTTGATTAGATTTTTGCCTCTGCCTCTTTGGTGCCTGCACAACCAGTTGGTCTAGAAGAACCTAATATGTTTAACTGCACGCTTTATTACGTATTGATAAAGCAGCATGTGTGCAATCTAATCCACGTTATTTGGATACATAGGTGGATGCCATTTGTTAAGAGGGAGGACTTCCTTGCTAAACAAGCAGTGTTATGCAACACATTTCTCTAGTAAGAATGCTCGATAGGCTTTTACTGATAGACATACTGAATGCATTATACTCACTACACCCCTAGTTATAGTTTACACAATACGCAGGAAACACGAGGACTGCAGTTAGATAACTGAGTGGGTGCATTGTCCTCTGAAGTGTCAATGGCTTCCTTCAGAGGACTAACCGAATGCGTTTGACATTCATTCTCCAGAATGCAAATGTACAGTACAATGCAAGTTGGCGGTCTTAAATTATTATTTTTTTTTTAAAATAAAATAGTCCACCACTTCCTCTCTACCTAGGCAGCATGTCATTTTCAAAGTCGACAATCACAGTTATGAAGTTTTAAAAACATTAAAAATAATAGAAACTTCCCTATGTAACAAATCTATGCCAACACAACAGGGCAAAATTTACATTCTGAACATCCCTGGCAAACACACACACACACACACACACAGAGAGAGTCAGTCAGTCAGTAGTACAAAGGGAGAGTGGACAGGTCGGTGCGAGTCTGTGGTCGCAGCTTGAGTAATAGCTGTCAGCAGCAGGATCACATAGGTCCGATGAGAGCAGGAGGGGAGAGAATAGACGTGGTAGGCTATTCACTGCACTCTTGTGTACACTGCTACCTTCTAAATCTGCCCTTATGCACTGGCATTTGCTTTTTACAATATGATAGTTTTCCTCAATTCAATCTTTAGGGGTTGTGCACCTCTAATGTAAAATAGAAAAAGTGTCAAAACAGTTTTGTGTGGGCAGCATCTAGGTCAAGGCATAGCTGCAGCTTTAGAAGCTGTCTGCAGGAGCAAAGGAAAGAACATTACACGTTGTTGCATAAACCTGTGGCTTAATAGATAACTAAAAACAGCAGACTGATGACAACACCAATGTTGAAATGACTTTAGGCACATGGTTTGCCAAAGAGAACTTGTTGGCTATCGTCTTAGAGGAGGCCTAGTACGCGAGTATTTACAGGGGTGTATTTCTGCCAGAATGAAGTAACAAATTATATATTTTTCTAACCTAAATCTTGTATTAAAAAAAAAACAATTAGGGCTCTCTATTTGTACTTAAATATACAAGACAAACAGTGCTATGTTAAATGCTTTCATTAACTATTTTTTAATTTAGCCTACTTAATGTGTGGTGTGAATGAAAAATGTGCACAAATAACCTCCCCGATTTGGAATACACTCAGGGAAGTCTATTATGGGCAACGCTTATCATGTAGCAGATTATGAACAGATGGTGAGTGTTACTGTACTTAACTGCAGCTCCAGGCATCGCTAGACTGCTAACTCTCCAGATCTCTGTTAACCTATCACGCCAAGCCAGCTGTCGAGGCTACAGGCGTGATGGTAAAGTATAGTGCAGGAGAGGAGAGGGTCCTCCCCTAACAACCACCCGCCAAAATGTAATGCAACATTTCAATTAGGCAACTATGCTGAGAACTTGGGGGCTGTGTGTGTCCTGTATTATCAGCTGACAGCCGAAGCAGCACAACATGCTTACCAGATGTGGTAAGCATGCGAGCTACACAATGAGTCTGGGGCCAGTTGACACTCTAAGACGCTCTCTTAGCTAAAAGTGGAAGGTTTCAGCTATGACCAGTTTTTATTTATTGGCCAAGTATTTAATTCTAATTCTTTAATTGTAATTCTGTTAGGTTTTAATTTTCAAATGGATAGCCTACGGTTTGTAACTATGTGCAATAAATTGAAAGTGAGAAATATCAGCTTTGACTTGTGAAAATGTTCTTCTCAACAGGTTGGCTAGAATGTATGAAGAAAATTAAGTTATCATTCTGCAACATACTGAGTTAGAGTCTGCGCATAATCTGAAAAACCAGGGTCTTGCACAACAATAATATTTGCTGGACTCTGTACACAAAAACTAAAACATTCAGCAATCAAACATACACATAAATGCACAACTTACCGCCATTATCATCTCAAATGTCTGTTTGTAGACCCGTACAGGTGACTGGTATTCCTGCACCATGGTTGATCTTCAGAATCCACCGTCTATGAGATAACCACAAGCAGATCCGCAGGTTTACAGATAATGATCACATTGCATATCTAGCACGCCACGAAACAACATACTGTAACAGCATGTGCTGACACAGAAGTTCACATGACGACTGAGCAATGGTCAATGGTCACATTGACGCTACATTGTTAAAAAATGAATGGGGCAGCATATTACATTGCCTGGGGGGGTCTGTGTCTAGATATAGCTAATGTAACAACACCGACCATATCAACAATGGAGATTTTATTTAAATACACAATTTCTAATTTACAGGGTATCTAACCGAAAAGGCACATATTTGGACTACATGTTTTACTGTAGCTACAAGGTCATAGTTAAAAGAAATACACACACAAAAAACTCACGCACAAGTTATAACTTCTGGACTGGCGTTAGGCCTCTACGGCGAATGAAGGCAAACTTACCACAGCAATCTTGAAATTCGTAATATGTAATTTATGCGCTATATCGACTAGTGTATATTTGTGTATCACACATATTAGTATCGAAACCTGAATTAGGACGCCATAAATGTTACGCTCTGTTCCGATTTAAAACAAAATGAAAAGGAAAAGCTCGCAGCTGTCTTTCACTCTGATGTGTGTGGAAGCTCTTAGCTCCGCCCTTTTACCATATTCATTAGAATGAATAATGGTAAAGGGGCGGAGTTGAGAGCATAAAAACTGCATGAACATAACTACAGTATAAGGCAACCATAACCATTCAGTAACTAATAAATCGTAAAGTGTATAAATGCTCAATAGAATTGGGTTTTATATAGTGCTACAGGATAATTCACAGTGTGGATGGATTGTTTGTCCACATTTGTATCAGTAAGTCATTGAAATGCAGTTAAGGTTCTAAAATTATGGTTACTGTAGGGGGTGTTGTTGTCTTGCCAAATACATTTTTGTCATTTTAAAGCTTCTATCTAGTATAGCAAACAATGCATTTACATTTACATTTACATTTAGGCTACAGCATTTAGCAGACGCTTTTATCCAAAGTGACTTACAATCAGTAGCCTACATTTGTCAACAGTTGAACCGGTTAACAATAGTTACTGTTTTCAATACAAAACAAAACCTTGTACAACAAAACAGCGTAGCCCTTGGTCCATAGCAACATCTGGTGGGGAATTCTAAGCTGCTTTTTCCAAGATACAGTCAGCAGGAGGCACCGGAGCCCAGCCAGGCTAACAGAGGGAGTACAGCTCGAGCATGGATAGAGCCTTTTCTGCCATTTATTCTACTTCAGGTATAAAGATAGTGTTACCATAGCATGCAGATCTCAGAGAGTGTATTTTATTTTAAAATGGTTTGTCCCTAATCTGTTGATACATTTGAATAAACGTGCCATCCTTGCTGTGATTGTTTCTGTGATTTATTTATTTTAGTTTATCTTTATTTAACTTTATGTATTTTATTTCACTTAGATTAAAAAAGAGATTATTCAAGAGAGAGTTGGACAAAAAAGTTACAGACAAAATAAACACAATCACATAACATAATTATTGTTTCACAATAAATAATCTCGCATTGGAGCTACCTTTCACAAGATAGGTTATACTGTAACTGTCTGCTGTCACTGAATGTTGACTAGGTTAATTTCCTGTCTCTATTTCTCCATTCAATAGTGCTATAATTTTGGCTTTTAGGCCAATAAAAACTCATAAAACAAACTTTAATTCACTTTGGGAGGCAATTGGGAGAATTTATCGTTTACATAATCAGGATAGTCTAGTGGTCTAGGTGTTGGACTCCCAGCCGGAGGTGTTGGACTCCCAGCTGGAAGGTCGTGGGTTCGAGCCCCAGAGTTGGCCTAGCTGTAAGCATTCTTGAGCCTTGAGCAAGATGCCTAACCCTTACCTGCTCCATGTAATAACACCATGTAATTGTAAGTCGCTTTGGATAAAAGCGTCTGCTAAATGACCTAATTGTAATCATTCAGTCTCAAAATAAGCGTGTTCGACCAAACACTGGCAACAATTCTCACTCAGGAAACATACTGTCACACTGAAACATGACAACGACAAGGCATTACAATAACAAATCCTTACCTGCACATATTGGAGTCTTGCCTCCTACACAATGTCAGAGTTTCTTTGGAACGGAACTCTGTACCGCTGCTTCATTCAGACATGGTTTCGTTTAAGGACTCGATCAATAGTTGCCAAAACTTACACTGTTGATATTTCTAAATGCTCCCTTATCTGCAATTACTGCTCCCTGGATTTCACACAGTCTGATCGCATTGTTTGCCACAGCCATATCTACAATGGCAGCCTCCTGTTAAACACTAAAGATCTTTCCTCTGCCACCAGTGTGTGGTAGTCTGCTGTGGATTCTCTAAAGTAAATGCAAAAAGCATGTCAAAATTGACACTATGACAGTCACATAAATGGGATTGATGAAACAACTGCATTAAGCATACTGTAGACAGTTTGTTCTGCCAACAGGGCAATATAGTAAAGCTGAAATACACAGTGGTATACAGTAACATTGTGACCTATTCTCGTTCCAAAAAAGCCTGACAATAGATGCCACAGTGCTCCGACTCAGAATGGGCTGGACCCTTTGTCCAGCCTCTCTAAAGGACAAGCTATGATAGATGACATGCTCAATAATTGCTGCCAGAATTTCATTTGAAACGTGAGCTATATTTTCTCCTCTTGCTGCTTGCGATCTCCTCTTACTCGGGCCCTCTGCCATGGCCTCTTACTCTCCTTATGTGGCTTTGGCCTCTTTCACCCATGCTTGCAAATTGCAACACAGAGGTGGCATCCCAGTTTCCCAATGTGTCAAACAAGAAAAACTGTGAACAAACTCCACTGCATACTTGAGTATGAAAGTATAGTGGTAGTATGAAAAGGAAATGTTGCTTTTTTACTTTCCTAATCAAAATCCAATTCGATTTTCAGAAGGATTACCTCTCATGACAACTCAAATGTAATGTTTTCCTTTACTGAATGTGGCTTCTCAGTTTCACAATGACAGCTCAGAGACCCTGAGGGGATACGTTTCAAATGTTGGAGTAATACACCATCAATACAAATATTTGTGTATTGCTATTAAGGTCAAATGAACACAGACGTTTTTAGTTAAGACTCATGAATGCACTCATTGAATTCATTGCAAATCAGCTACTTCACTCAAAATCAAGAATCGAGAACAGAAGTGCAATTTAGCAGTAGTTGTAGTATTCGACAGTGACCACGACTCATTTTCTTTTATTGTTTTTAAAGATCAATGTGAAACCACGTTGGAAACAAGTTGAATTATCAATTTTATAAAATAGAGCCAGAGATAGATAATCATATATTATAACTGAAATGTTTAGCTATAGCTAAGAGTAATGAAGGTCGAATGTAGTTTTGTTGCAATTATTGTTACATCTTTGTAATTTAACTGTCTTTTTTTCTAATTCTCTACGAAGAGCAGGCCTATAGCAGATACAAAATTGGCCTCTTGAAACTTATTCTACCAAGAAATGTAGCCCAAGGAACATGTTGATTTATGTTACAATAGAAAAGTGTGGATTATACACAATATCTTTAACTAGCTGCATGTGTGTGTGTGTGTGTGTGTGTGTGTGTGTGTGTGTGTGTGTGTGTGTGTGTGTATGTGTGTGCGTGTGCGTGTGCGTGTGCGTGTGCGTGTGTGTGTGTGTGTGTGTGTGTGTGTGTGTGTGTGCCCATTCATCCTCAGCAGAACTATTGATGGGCTGCTGAGAGAAAGTAACCCTGAGGCTATCTGAGTCAGGATGCATAGCCTGCTGATCTGTATCAGTCGCTCATTAGAGCAGTGATTCCCTATAGACACACCTGCAAACACACACACACACTCACAGGGGGAAAGGGAGAAAGAGTGATGAAATATTTAGAGGAACAGAACTAGGAAGACAAAGAGGGAAACATAAGAGGGCAAAGAGAGAGAGAGAGAGAGAGAGAGAGAGAGAGAGAGAAAAAGGATTATTCAGTATTCAGATGTTTTAGGATGAAGGTATAACAGCCTCACTTGTATGTAATACATTTACTTTGTAAATCAATGTGCTCTTTGTTTACCAGTTATGTTCTATACCTCACAGAAAATGTACTAATTTCCGGCAGATCAGGCTGTAGAATCAAAACAACCAAACAACCAAATGTCAATCTCTGTTACCTAAATTAAAAACCTGAAATTGGAAAAAGCACAAGCTTGAACGTTCTGCTAATGATTGAGCTAGGAATGATTTACAGCTAACGACAGAGGTCAACTCAGATAATTAGGCAGGCCATTCTTAAGCTCAATTGCTGGATTTGCTTTTAAATACAAACCCAATGAGTTCAACCCTCAATCAGGGTCTTACATTTAGCAGAGAAGACATTTCCTGTTCTCTGGTTTCTGGTTTCTGGTCCCTGGCCCAACATCATGGAGACAATACTCATAGCACAGCAGGCTCATAAATTAGATAAATGGCAGTAATAGTATTGATTATGGGGTGTAAATGTAATCCATTCATCATCTTCCAATGTAAGTCACTTCACCTTCACTAATGAACAGATGATCATTGGCTTACCAGATGGTTTGCAGGAATCCCAACACACACAGTGTGTGTGGGCGGTAATAGGTCAAGCTACACAAGCAATGAGCGTGTGCAAATTTTTGTGTGGTTCGAACCCTGTCAGCTACAGAGAGGGATTTCTATATGTGTGAGAAGGTTATGAGCTCCATAGGATGATAATGCCAGCAGTAGCCTGAGTAAACAGCCTTAACACCAGCTGTTGTCTGGTAATGTTCCCCCCACACCACAGGATATGCAGTGGGGGGTAGTCCATCTACTGTCAACTTGAGGTCCTCAGCTTATTACAACTGGAAACAGAAAGTGAGTGGGTGGGAAAAGATATTGAAATCATCACACATCAATCGTGTGTCATGAACACTATTTTTCAAATAAATGCATATTAACGGTGTTTTTGATGTGTGCTATGCTAACGTCACAAATCCTGTTTGTGGCGTGTCGTTTTCTGTTTTATAGTAATATACTGTACCTAGTGTTACAATACATTGTGTACTACAGTACCATATTGGAGTTTAACTGGTGATTCCCATCCTTAGTATCCAACCCGTCCTTCTGTTAAACCGTGCGCCCAACCGTGCACACAGAGTGCATGGTAGCCAGGCCCAGCAGTGGGTAAGCAATGCTCTGGGTGCCACAGCAAGCTGACAGGCCTGTCTGAAGCATCCTCTCACACTCTGTTTGTTCATTGCGTTCTACCCAGTGTAATCACGAGTTGCCACAGCTGCTGGAGCTACCGGAGGTAGTGATAAGCTACGGAACAGAGCGGCGTCCATGAGCGATTTGTAAAGGTTCTCTTTCCAATTCGAGCTGGGGGCAGGGGCCTGCAATTTGAAAGGTACTCGTGGAATAAAGGTGAAAAGTAGAGAAACCTTTAAAAGCAGCAAAGGATGCTGTAGATTACAGTCTCGTCACAGCTTTGAGTTTCTCCATGAATGTATTTATATCTGCTATCTGTGTGTGAGAGAGAGAGGTACATGTTTACATGTTCTGTGGCTCACAAGCAAAATAAAAGCTCACACAACAACTTCCCCCCTTTAATCTTCCATTTCCAAAAAAAAGTATTTGTGCTGGTGTTGCAGAGGACCTGAGGCATATTATCTGTTGTTGGCTCTTTGTGGCGAGAAAGAGGCATGAGAAGCACCAATCATTTAACTATTCCATTTATATTGTACAATCTAAATTTGAGTCTGGCAGCAATAATCTTCCTCTCCGGGGAACCATCACCTTATCGTGGTGGAGAGGTTTGTGTGTTCCTATGAACCTGAGGGCTGTGTTGTCT
>JAOEHI010052776.1:0-16166 GCA_025447815.1 Percopsis transmontana | reverse complement strand
AGAGAGAGAGAGAGAGAGAGAGAGAGAGAGAGAGAGAGAGAGAGAGAGAGAGAGAGAGAGAGAGAGAGAGAGAATGGAACAGGAGGGTGAAGGAATAACACAACGAAAGGGAGGGATGGCAAAAGGGAAACAAAACCATCCTTGCCCATAATCCCCTACTATCCCGCTGGAATGCAAAGAATGCTAACCTGCTTTTACTGAAGTCAATAGGAGGACTACCAAAGGGGCTACATGGTAGCTCTTCCGGTGTCTGTTCTGGGTCATCCTGTGATTGCACTCATGACAATAATATAGTATCCCTTGTGGTCTAATGAAATCACAGAAGGATTCAAAAATTAACCAAGTCCTCTGAGAGCTATTATTTGTATTCCAGTCCCATGACTAATGTGGCTGTGCTACGTCTTTCTCTCTGTGACATTCAGCAATTTAGCACTCACAGATAAAATTTCTATCAGTCAATTGCTATTTTGCCCTTTAAAACATAGATTTATTTGTTTATGTGTATTACCATTTCTTTAAAAAGAACTGAGCTTAGTGGGAGTACATCTGCATGCTTGCTTGCTTACTTACAGTTGATTACTACAGTAAATACATTATTTACTCACTGGGAATCTTGTGGCTTGATGAATTAGGGGAGAGATAACGTGAATTTTAACCAATAGACAAATCAGCAAGTTCACCAAACAATGTTACTGCCTTTCAAATTGCCAAGAGAATTGTGATTATAGTGTGTCATTCCATGCTAGTGATTATCCAGCTCAAATGATAAACCAAAATCTGGTCCACTGACTATCACCCTGCGATGACGGCGATGGCGATACAGAAGGACACTACGTGAGAAGATAGGAGGGAAACGAGAGGGGCAAGGGGACGGACCTAAACCACAACAAGAAAGAAAGAGAGATGTGTGCTGTGCTGTGTTTAGGAGGTGTCTGTTTTCACGGTTTCAGGGTTTGGGTCAGTAACTGGTAACCAACACCTAGAAGATCAAAGAACTCTATCTTTGCCTACAGCGCACCTCTTCAATTCGGAGGAGAGGAGAGGAGAGGAGAGGGGAGGGGAGCGGAGGGGTGGGTAAAGGAGAGGTGAGGAGTCTACCTGGAGAGGCTTTTCTTTATGGACTGTGTGTTCTGATGCCATCCTCTCTTGAACAGTAACCTGGTATCGGCATGCACGGACATACACACGTACACACGTACATACACACCAGAGTATATACTATAGCGTGAATCAAATGGAAAATATCAAATTCCAACACGAGTGGTGTCACCTTGATCCCTAACAGTGCGGCGGGGTTCTAAAGCTAGTCATCATTCTATACTGTCCCCTCCTCTTTGCTCACATTTGCAGATGGAGAGATAAAGCTCTTCTCCCTCCTAACCTCACATTTTATTAAAGGGGAGGGGGTGGAAACTTCCTACTTGGGCAAAGTTTTCCAAACAACATTCCCACCCTTCCTCCCCGCTCCCACTTACAGTAAACTTTCATCCAACTTTGTTGCAACTGCAAAACCAGCGCTGCGTGTCTGCCAGTAAACGCCTGCACATTTTTTAGCATTCATCACGACGGTGCTCCAAATCCAAACATGTACTTGTGCCAAAAACACCACCAGCGGACCACAGACAATAGCAAACAGTGTTAAGGTATTTCGATTGGATAGGGCTCCTGGAAGCAGCGAAAGGAGTGGGGGGCAGGGTAGGTAAGCGAGAAAGGGACAAGGCATGAAGACAGATCCAAATTGATTCACGGTGCAGACTCACAGCAGCATGGAAATCAATCACTACAGTTCTTTATCCTATTAGAGGACATCTATTATTGTGCATTGTACAGCCTTTTCTAGGAGAATAAAAGGAAGGACAATGGAGAAACATCCAGTGAAAAAAAATGTAGTTTTGACAATGGTCAGCCACTTTCAATGCTAATATTAATGTAAATTAAGGTCAGTGGTTAACAAAAAGAAGAAAGCGTTATGACAGAACAAAGCATAAACCGCCAGAAACCGTGTGAAAGTCAGTGTTGCGCAAATCTCTTCCTCTCCATTCGGGCAATATGTCTCCTATTCAGCATGACATAGAGGAAACAGAGGATATGCTGTGTAAACATGACCCCTGACCCCTGTTTACCCAGAATTGCATCAGGATGACGGTTGAGCAGTCTCTCCTCTAACCCGCCGTGCACAGGCAGAGTTTCTATTAGGCCTCTTCAGGCTGGAGCCAAGGAGGGTTACGGCAGAAGGAGATGAGAGAGATTGAGGTCTCCCATGCCTTGCAGCGTGACAAACAGCTAAATAAAATGTTCCTGATGGCTGGGAGACAGAGACAGATTCCCTTTGGGAAAACTGGATGCTCATGTGCCTGCAAATGTTTGTTATTTCCCCCCCCGGTCTGAGAAGAGGAAAAAGCCCTGCCTTACAGTCATAAGACTTGAGTCACGACCTTCTTTTAAAGTGGTGCTTGAAATGAGGTCCAGGAAGGCTGTTAGGAAGCGGCCCACCATCCTGTAGCCTAGTAATATTCTTCACTGCCTATTGTACCCATGGCACTTTGGGGCTGATTCAGTTTCCTTAATCAGTACTACTATACTATACTATTATCAGAGAGTGGGGAGGACAAGAGACAGGGAAAGAGCCAGAGAGATTAAGTTAACAGGACAAATGGGGGTAATATGTATTTTTCTGCTGTAAGGCCAACCATACCACTAGTAGGAGAACTTGTCCAACTGTGTTTCCCCAGTAGTTCTGGGGTATTTTTATAAAGGAATTCTGGTATTTCAGCGGCATCTATCACCACACCTGTGATCCGTGTACTCCCTGGACCCCCCAAAAAACACTTTGGTGTAGCTTGGGAAAGATGCTTCTCATTGATGTCATCATCATAATAATTCTAATCATCATTAATTATAACTAGTAATGAAAGCATTATTTAGTAGTACTTACATACAGTAGTATAGGTTTAGTATTGTATGTATTGTTTCAGGTGGGGGCAGGATAGTCTAGTGGTCTAGGTGCTGGACTCCCAGCCGGAAGGTCGTGGGTTCAAGAGTTGACCTACCTGTAAGCATCCTTGAGCAAGATGCCTAACCCCTATCTGTTGCATGTAATAGCAGCATTGTAAGTCACTTTGGAAAAAAGCATCTGCAGCAGTAAACATAAAGAACAAAATGTATTCCTTTGATTGCTGTGGGAGGGGGTGCAGCAGTTGGTCACCGGGTAAGTTAGCAGGTTTGAATCCGAGGTGTCACTTGATAGGTCGATTAGCACCACAGAGGAAAGGCCCTGTTTATTGGAAGGTGGTGCAGCTTTTTATTGAAACGCTACATTATAATTTTTGTGTTTTGAGTCAATATGCGGTTTTAAGTCGACTGTCTCTCAATGATTCTAAATCCAAATAAAATGTAAATTTACAGTAAATGCTTCATCCTGTGACAATGCTATTACTTTAATTAAGTCAGAAAGCACTAGATATTGTAACTGCACACACAAAAATATTGAACATACTAAAGCAGCACTAAGCTGCTTGGACCTTACAGCAAATTATCTATTGTTAGTATTTTTGTCTTGATAATTGCTTGCAGCTGACCAGGTTGTTATGAAATACATGTATTATCATTAGTGTGCTATGCTATGAACAAGCCAAAATACACAATGGAATATTGGAACAACCTTAAGCAGACTTATCTCAATACTGTGAGGGAGTGTTTAAGGCGTTATATACTGTATATACCTGAGTGGTGCTTAAAGAATGGACCCCTATATAAAAATTTCCGCTTCAAACTTGTCTTTTTATTTCAACTGTAAATTGTAGGGGACCAATATGTGTGCATGTGCCTAGAGGGTAAAAGAGGGGGGGTCCATTCAAAAACATTGTCCTCTACCAGCCTCTGTCATGTCCTTGTGAGAAGGCAGCGCAGTCGTTAAATGCGGTAAATGTAATAACGTTTTTTTTTGAAGATTCCTTTCATGGGCAATAGGGTGTCTTAGCCATATGGCAGCCTGTGACGTAATCACATAATCAAGAATTGTTAGTGTGGTAAATGCCACAGACTGGATGGTAGAAATACCTGAATATGACAGCAGGGTAGAGGTATTGTTAGCCTCCGCTAACCCACACTGTAGAGTACATCAGGGGTTAGCATGAGTTCAGATCTTTCTCAAGTTTATCTCAAGTTTTCCATCTAACTTATGTTATATTTGGACTGTATTTGGAGTCAATATTTTGTTTTTTGTTTTTTAAAGGGATTGTCAAAAGGGATGTCTATCCCTTGCCCTGCTCCCTACTGTATGTCTTGCATTCTTTTCCATCCAGAGCCAGTGCTCTCCTACAGTGCTGCTTGTTCTTATCCAGCCAGCACTAGGAGAGTACTGCAGTTGTACAGGACACACATTACAAAAGACAAAATTAAATTAAATTTCTTTCTTTTGTTAAACGATTTTGAAAGATAGTAAAGTAGTGAAGGAAAAGTGGCTCTTCCTTTCCCTTTCCTTTTACTTCCAGTGCCTGGAGCCATAATTCACTTTAGGCTCACTGCAGTAAACAGAAAAAGGACTGTGCTCGAGGGTTTCTGTGTGCCAACGTAGGTGCCTGTATGTGTGTGTGTGTATGTGTGTGTGTGCGTGTGTGTGTGTGTGTGTCTGTGCCTGTGGCAGCCCATATTTAAAATTTGTTTTCAAGGGGCTATAAACTTTAAAGCTAGTCAGCTCACAATGACTAGCGAGGAGGAGGGTCAAAGAGACTTGGATCTATTGGACACTGTGTATTTCTTATTACCAGTCAGCATGATGTACAGAAGGCATACTTATAGTAGCCTGGGCAAAGGCATTAGTCTGTCTGTGAACCACTTGACTTGGAGAGACGGTGCTGCTCTAGCAGAATAGAAATTAGGCCATTCGAGTACCAAGACACTGAGGGCCTCTTTATCCTGTGCTTTATGCTGCTTTAATGTACAGCTAAAAGAAAGGAGAGCTATCAACCTTATTTCCAAAGGCAACTGTGACGTTTGCGTGCAAAGAGTAGGGATTTCCACTCTGTTTATTGATAAACTTCTATTTTCTCCTTGCACTTGCTAATTACTCATGCATTTGGGACAGACTTACTGTATTATGTGTAATAATAAATGATAGAATATTACAGTACAGTGCAGTCAGAAGTCTGTACACCTATTCAAAGGGTGATGGACAGAAGAGGAAAATTCAGTGTGGGTGTTGGCTGGGGGGGCTTGTGGTCAGAGAATAACGGTGCCCTGGTGCTGCGAAGCAGGCAGCAGCCCAGGACAAACAGCTCTCCTGTCCAAATGCATCAGTGACATTTAGAGTCAGAGGCATGACACAGCAAAACGTAGTGTGGTGAAACGGAGGTTTAAAGAAAGGGGAGAAGGACGCAAGGAGCGACAGCCGCACCTATAACAATGTGTTCCACAGACAAAATAATTATGAACAAAAGAAGTGATCTGCAGAAGCTTACTCTGCAGAACCCCCCCCCCCCTCCCCCCTCGTCGCCGCCAGTGTAGAAATGTCAAGCTGCACCCAATGTCTGCCAGACCTCTTTACCCCCTTGGTAGCGGCAGAGATGGATGGAGGATGCGTGCTCCCTCCCTTTATCAGTCATTACCTCACCCCCTCCACGGCAATTACCTCCATGCAGAACAAAGGCTGGTCCCAGGCAGCTATTACTGACATGGCAGCTCAATGAACAACACAGGGCCAATTTGCGGAGCAGCCACAACGAGACCCCGGTCTAATGAAGGGAAATGTTTAGATAGGCAGACACGAACCACAGTCATGCACGCAAGAGCACAGCACCCCACCACGAAGAGAAATGCACAGGGAGGGATGGAGGGTGGAGGAGGGTTTGGGGGTGTTCCGAGCATGGTGAGTCAGCGCAGTCATTGTGGAACCATGACGGGGACAAAGGAGGTGGCAGGTCTTTATGCAGAGAAAGTTCAGGCTGTCAGGTAGAGGAAAACAGGTCTGAGGAGGGCAGGGGGATTATTTGTAATTTCATTTTCTATTTAAGCTTTATTTAACCAAGAACAGTCGCAGTGAAACATGCAGTCTCACTAGGTAATGTTTTTCCCCCTAATTCTGTTTTCTGGTACCAAGAACAAACAAAGATCCTGGGACCTCAAGTTATACAAAGATCTAAAATTGTTGGAAGCAACCTCAGAATGGCTATATAAATAAATGTCAGCCAATTATTAGGTCTTCGCGTATAAAGAGATGTCTCTCCAACCATTGCATAGAAAGTACAATGATGCGACAGAAATATAGCATTAGGTATACATTGCAAAGTGCTGTGATAAAGTGTGTCTGAAGATAACAGACATTGAAATTAAGCTTTCATGTACAGTACATCACAATCAAGTAAGAATGTTGCAGCCACCAGCCAGTTTCTTTAATCAAAGTGAAAGCAATGCTTGTTTCTATAATGTAATAAGCAAATGACGCAGTAAAGCACCGAACAAGGATCCAAGACTGACCCAGCATGACAGCGGTGGATGCAGTGTTTCAATGGGAGGGGACAGGGCAAATGGCAGGGTAGTTCTGACATATCCCAGCACAAGCGATTTAAGGTCAGCATAGCATTAGGTGTACATCAGTGAAAGGGTGGGTGCTTCGTGCAACATGTTGAGGTCATGTGCTTGTGGCAACAATGAAAGAGCCATGAACAGCAGATTGCATTGGAAGACAATACTGTTATTATACAGTATATCTACTGCATTTATACCGTCTACTATACTGTATATTGTATTTATTAAACATTCAGGGAAAGACGGACACAGTGAAACTACAAAGTAGCATTAAAAAAATGAACCGCAATTAAGAATGACTAATATAAGACTATTGCAAACAATGATATGTCAGCCTTTCTACCCGAGCTAAAATTAGCGCCCCAGACTGATGGTGACAACAAATGAGGCAGTGGTTAAGCAGTTAAGGTTCATTTGCGGATGAGGTGGGGGTTGTTAATCATTTCCACCAGTGGTTTACATGAACTCAGCAGGCTCTGTCTGCAGACTCCCCCCATACCGTTTATTTCAGTGTCATCAACATTCTCCTGCTGCCGCACAACACATGAACACGCAAAACACACGGACGTTCGCATGCACAATTGAGCCTCATCACATAGTCACATACCGTGTATGAACCTACACAAACAAACATGATAAGTCTGTAGCAGCGCAACACGTAGCCAATCAATTATGTATTTCAACAACAATAAAAAATAAATACGTGGACAGACTGTGAATGCAAAATGTCTCATCACTTGACACAACGAAACAAACAATACTGAAATCAGAATCCTCCCCCTTGCTTGTCTGGCTGATAAAATTAACCTCCTTTGTTACAGAGAGAAGACAAACAGCCTGAAACTCTGGAAGATTCTCCTCTCCAGAGCAAGACAGCAAGCTATAGCAGGAAGAGAAGGCGATGTGTTAGCCTCATCCCTGTTTATCAGCCCCGCGAATCAGTGTAGTTTTTTTATTAATTAACTATTGTAAGTAGTGTCTCTGGGGCCTGTCTGTGCTCCACGAGGTGCCAAACTCCATCAACCTACCCAAGCATCACGCACGACTTCAGAGACAGCCCCTGGTCTCCGGCTGATAATTGCAAAAGCAACAGGGGGGCGAACATGTACACGCCAAGACAATTACGAGCACACAACCTTTGCTTTCCGCCCTCCACCCCTTACTTTCAGTCCTCCTTGTCTCCTCATTTTACTGTCATCTCAATTATTCTATGCCACATTCTAATTTCGACAGTTGTTTGCCCGAATGAAAGACAAATATAGACTTCCTGGTTCTCATCTTCTCTGCTATTATTATGTTCCTCGTTCTTCCTACCGTGCTATTCTGGCTCCACTGTTTCTGTGCTCATAAAAAGTCACACTTTCTCTACATTCTTGGCATCACCATGGAGAGCAGCCACGACCTTGGTCCAACCTCTAGCTAGCTTTCTCGTCTCTTATGAGTTATGTTCCTTCCTCACTTCATACTGGTTTCTTCAGCACTAGTCTTGCCCTGCCTGGCCTTGGTTTGAAGTTCATCAAACCAAACTACAGCACTACTGCCACTACAGGCCCTCATCGGGCACTCTAGGGTCACCTACAGTATTTGTTCCTCTTTCTGGCGTGTATCAAACTGCATTCTTCCAAAGGCACTTATGCGGCAATGAAATAATTTTGGAAGCAACCCAGACTCCTCTCCTCTCTCTTCCCAGAGTAGAGGAGGGGAGGTGAGGTAGGGGGAGGGGAAATACGTTTTTCTAGTGTGGTCTCAGGCCAAACTCCACGGCCAGCTGGAGACTCATGAACTCAGAAACTCTGCAAACACACTCTCAAAAGCACACACGCCCACCCAGAGCAAACATCCTTTTTACACCACTCAGTGCAGCTTGGTTCAAACGTTCCCATGGAGAGGCACATTGCTTCTAGATGCTCTCGCTGAGCCGCTCCCCTTCCAATTGATATCACACACTGTAGTAATCAAAGGCCATTATCCCTTATTCCCTGCTGCTGACCTAAGACTTACACTGGGACAGCGATGCCTTAGCCTGCTCCACTGACTCCATTGACACAATCTTGATAATAGGCTCTGTTAGCCAGTTGCATGGGTTCATAGAAGCTGGCCATAGAAGTTAACTTCAGAGAATGGGACATAATGTCAGGGCTATAATAAACCCATTACAGAAATGGAGGGTAGGCTGGTAGAATGGTTAGCACGTTAATTCAACTGGCTCTGTTTATCAACTCCCCTTGATTATTGGACTTATATGAAATACAGCCGGCTGTTCGCATAGTCACGTGTTTCCCATATGACAAAGTGTTGCCTACGGATAGTGGTGGGGTTCCGTTTAGGGCCCTCCCACGGCAGGCACCATTCAGAGGTGCGTCTGACACTTTTACTCTAACGCCCACTGTTACATTACATGGGAAATCCCGAGCCATTCCAAAGCCGCTCTCTCCTCTATATTAAGCTGCCAGAGCTAACGGCTAGATGATCAACTTGTGGCTGCCTATATTAAGGACACCGTTGATTAAAAATACACAAAACATGTGATCCTATAATAGTCTGTCCCAGACCAATTTCTACTAACTATACTTCCAGAAATAACAGGCTATTTGTGCGTCCCATTTGTAATGAAACACATAATAGCTGTAGCCGGGACACTGTGATGACTCTAGGGGTTCGTGTTTGAATTTCTTCTAAAGTAAGTCTGCATTTTAAACAGCCCACACACAAGATGTAATTATCACAAAAACAGCATTTACTTAAAATACTATTGTTTTTCTCTGCCCATTCTAAGGCATCGCTAAGCACTGAAAATCCAGACAATCAAATAGTGTTTTCATTCCCAAGTCAGATACTTCAGATACTTCACATAAACAAGTCAGAGAATAGTAACCATTGTTTATGAATTTATTAATCTACCAAACCTTCCACAGAAAAAACAACACACATTTTAACAAGCTACAGTATAAACATTTAAATGTACCTCTAGACAACTACAACTTGTATTTACATCTTTTCTGTGCTCAAAGGTAAAGGAATTAAGTATTTTATAGCTGTTTCTCTAAAACTACTTTCTACAAAACCTTTTAGTTATATACTGTAATTGTTTTGATTGGCAGCTCCAGGATGTGTGTTAGGAGATAGCGGTAAAGTTGCAGCTCACAGACAAAGT
Organism: Percopsis transmontana; assembly: GCA_025447815.1. Classification (NCBI taxonomy): domain Eukaryota; kingdom Metazoa; phylum Chordata; class Actinopteri; order Percopsiformes; family Percopsidae; genus Percopsis; species Percopsis transmontana. The sequence continues at coordinate 6,487 of JAOEHI010052776.1, read as the reverse complement.
TGTTCAGCGAGAGGTCAGGAAGGGTTAATGATGCGTGTCACCGAAACCACTCACAACAGAAAGTTAACTCCATTTGGGCAAATTTCTTTCACATAACCATAGAAACAGCACCTCACAGTACAGAAATACATAGACACACTTGACACTCTTTCAACTGGCACATGCGCAAACACATGCATGTTGCCTGCGTGCACACACACACACACACACACACACACACACATATACACACGCACAAACTGAATCACGATCTAAATAAGCTGGAAAGACATCTCTTAGACAGAATGAGATATCACAGTTTCGTGCGCAATTATCAGAAACAACTAAGACCCGAATGACTCAACACAAACAGGCTTTCTTTCTTCTTCTTTTTTCAAAGTAGCTTGCCAGCAAACACTTCGGCCGGCTGTCTGCAAACTGCAGCCTCCTCCAGTCCTTCTGAGTGTATAATCAGTCACATTAATGAGAATGGTAATGTGATGCAGGAGAATTAGTCCGGGCCTACGAGGTTGAGTCCCTCGGGGTGCTGGAAGAGAAACGGGTTGCCCTAGCTCTGCCTCAACAATAAGCAAGCACCCCGACTCTGGGCCCTCTGGAGCAAGGCTACTGACAAAATGTCCCGATGTATGCGGCACACTCAATAACAATATTTGCCTGTAAAACCACCTTGACAAAGCCAATATCGCTGTGCTGTTAATCACTGCTGTGACAAGCCGTCTCGGGAGTTGCACTAGAGTTACGGTATGCAAGCAAGCACGTGCACATGTTGGCGCGTTTGCACACACACACACACACAGTCTGATAGGACTTGTGTTAATGAACATACACTCAGAAAGTCTCCTGTGAGCGTCTGTGTCCCAAAGGGTTTATTTGTGTGAGAACTAGTTCAGCAAAACACAACGGTTGGTTTGGCAGAGCTCTGAAATATATTTTAGCGGCACGAGATGAGCCTTAAGGCAGTCCATCCCAAGGGAAAACCATCAACCATCACTCCAACAATATTGCAGCATAAGGTAATTCAACATTACTGCTTCAGTGAATTATTTTCTTCACCACACTTGGTGTGTGTGTATGCAGGTGTATCTATGCATTTAGTGCACGTGAATGTTGTACGCTTTAGATTACCCACCCCACCCCAATCTATCTGTCTTGGTTAATCAGTTTATAGTGTGTAGCAACTAATGAATAACACATTAGATGAGGCAATGTTTATGTTTCTCTTCGCCCAGGGGTTCAGCTTTTCCCCTCCTTTGCCCACCCCAGCCTGGAGGCTTGGGGTGGGCACCACCTCTCCGCCTTTCTCCCTGACTTGGCTCCCTGCCTGGCACTGCCATTGGTGCTAAGGTGCGTTAATTAGCCACTAGAGGCCCAAGTTCTCACAGTGTGTGTGTGTGATATAGGTATGAGGCCAACTCTCCACAGCTCCATGTGGCTTACCCACCCCCAGGGGCCTCTGACCCCCTGTATCCAGACTGCTACTCATTCTATTTAGGTAGGAAGCACAACAAGCAAAGCCAAAAAATCCTGGAGGCCACACGACACACGCACACGCACACACATTTATGTCTCGTTTGGCGTTGTAATCTTTTGCCTCTAAATTTTATGCACGAGAGAGAGAGAGAGAGAGAGAGAGAGAGAGAGAGAGAGAGAGAGAGAGAGAGAGAGAGAGAGAGGGGAAACTAATTTTAGGAGAGAAAGGGATTATCTGATGCAAAGAAAATCTGCCTACCTCCAGACAAAGATTTCGGTGTAGACTTCTCAAGTGAACAAAAAGTGCCTCAAAGCCTCCTTGAGCCTGGGTGGCAACTCTCGAGGAAGAGCCAAGTCATCTGCCAAGCTAGCAATTACTGCTTATCAGCACCGGGGAAGACACATAACAATGGCGCGGGGAAACGCTGAAGCGATGGGCTGGAAAAAACACAAACAGAAGAGACTGTAGACAGCATAATCAACTTTCCTACCTACCTTGTTGTGAATGTGAGTGCGGCAAACAAATAAATGTATAAAAAAACAAGAGGGTATGTGTGTGTGGCATGTGTGACTGCAGTGTATGTAGGCGCGCATTCACACGAATCAGATAGTGAGAGTATAATATAGGGACATGGCTTTTATAACTAGAGTAGTGTTATTATATTAATGAAGGGCTCTCACAGCTGCTGTCGGTGGGGATCTGCATGGTTGTATCTTCCCTGAGCTTGAGAACTGCCAGACGGTCCTTTATCACACTTGTATGAGCCTTGCCGCGGTAGTGCTACTTCATAAGTCACTCACTCTATTCCAAATGCGGGCACCCATACACAGGCAGAACACAAACGCACGGCATCAAACCCACATGCCCACGCGCGCACACGCACACAACAAACACTTAAGCACAAACCTCTACTTGCTTGACGACCGGGAAACCATGGAGACACACACATGGCGAAGGAAGATACACAGATAAAGAGAGAAAAGCGTCTATGTTGGAGCAGCCAGCTGGTTAATGCCTGTAAAGCAGTGAATTAACCATCTGATTGGGATTTGGAAAAGCCACAAAATAAATGCACACAGTTCTTCCAATTAACACAAGAGACAGCAATAAATATTGAGCTACCAGCAGTAGTTGCATCTGCCCGCGGAACAGCTCCAGCAGGCTATGCTTTTAGACTGCTATTATGCATTCACTGTCTACCCTGGTATTATTTGTGTGTATTTGTGTGGAGTAGCTATGATCTGTTCTGCTGTAAAAGCATTTATCCACTGCCTCGAGCTGGATTACAAACGGGCGGTGAACACTTCACCTTTAATGTCACAGCCCGGTCAAATAGAGATATATAGATAGTGACAGAGATCAGGGAGGAGTATGAGAGGGACAGAAAGGGGGGAGAGAGAGAGAGAGAGTAATTGGTCCTGCGGTCCTATGAGTCTTACCTTATGAAAGGGGGAGAGAAATCTGAACTGAGGAGCAAACAGTGGAGCCCCCGGGCTTTGCTTCTATCGCGGTGTGAGCCAGGTTCCGTCCTCCTATTACCGTCTAAGCCCTGCAGAACTTCAAAGCCACTTTGTTGTGACCGTTAATGGTGCTGATGACAGCAAAGAGAATCTCGGTGCCAGCTGAATGTACTGGGCCAAAAACCAAGAGAAACAAGAATAGAAAATAAATCTGTGCCCACTGCGGCAGAACAGTACTGTCCGACAGCGACCCTCATTAAAAACCCTCATTGTAGAAAGACATCTTTAACATTTGACAAGAAACATGCTCCTTGCCGATGTTTCTGTAACTAAGCACTCAGCGCACCACCTCTGGGCAGCACCATTAGACAAAAGCTCGCAGATTCATCAATAACAAAAACAGAGAAAAATCATTCCATTAATAAAAGCCACAAGCATGCTGAGAGGGCAGAGAGAATGTCCAAACCACAGGTTTCTATAATGAGGTACTGCAGCTCAGCTATGTTTACTCACTCTTTCCACAACAGCATAGCGTTTGACTGCTTCTTCTCCTGGATGGCTAGTGGTGGTGGAAAACCTCACTGTCAATGCTGTTCCCTTGTTACGCCACCCTTAATGTTTCAGGGTACATGGACAGATGACACATTGCAGGCCTGCGAGAGCTGGCTCTTGGAGCATTTTCTGCCCTTTTCATTGCTTTCGTTTCGGGATTGGGTTTCCTTGGCTATTGCCGAGGGCCAGGGAGGAGTGTGGACTTTATTGAAACGAAACAGGCAGCACTAGAAATGCTGTTTACAAAAAAATAATAATACGACAATTGTAAAGGTGGGTACAGCAGGCGGAAAAGCAAAGGTGATGACGTCACTGTGATTGTTGATGATGAGCGATTAGAAAAGGGCAATTACCACAAATCACACTGTTAAATGGAGGGGGACTGGTGAGGCGTGCCGCCAAAACCAACAGCCTGCTAGCACAGACGCACCCAGATAACTACAACGCAGATAAATCACAAGCAACACATCTCATATTTCTACTGACTGTTAGCAAGCATGTTAGCAGGCCTGTACGCAGCCCGTACTGGAAGCACAGGAGGCATAGTGCCAAAGACGGAAACATACAATATCTCCCAGCAGGCACTGGCAACAGGCACTGGCAACTATACCATTACCTGGTAACACTATACAATAACAGTCTATTACCGTGATGAATGGGAATTTTTGTCACAGCAGAACACAGTTGAATAAACAGCGAAACACGCTTTTCCAATTGTCTGTGTTTAGCTAGACACACCTACACAGGCGGAAGACTCTCGACTCTCACAAAAACATACACAAACATGGATAAACACTGATGCTCCCAGCCAAACAGACTATATTCACACAGAGACACACACACGCACGCAGGCACGCACACACACACACCGTGGTGGGGAGAAATACCACTGTTAGAAAATACAACACCTCACCGAGTGCAGCAGCCAAGCCCGAAGGTTTCTGGTGGCTTAGCAGGCTGAGGCCCATATCAAGTTCTCTCAACTTCACAGGTTGGAATCTGGTTCAGCACTGCACTCACTCACTCAGCCACAATACACTCTCCCTCTCAGAAAACAGTTCCACCACCCCCTCCCTCACCTTACTACAGTTTGTCGCTGAGCAGAGATGCTACAGGCCTCTGTATCATTTTCATCACGGATGCTGAAGGGATCTCCAGCTCTAAGACCAAACCGTGAGATCTGCCCTATGAGTCACGTTCAAGCATATAGAAGAAGCTCCATAACCAGATAAAACAAAAGGAGGAGGACAGCCTGCCTCCTGTACATTAATATCATGACCATAAATATTCACAGAAGGGTTGTGTCAGCCACGCCTGAGCTCTGAATGTCACAGGCAGTCAATTCAACCCCTCTCTAAGCGATGCAGACAAGAGAAGTGCTCTGATTGGCCCACCAGTCACGCCAGGGGGTGAAAAACATTTACATGCAAATACAAATGACCCACCAGCCTCTGTGAGCGCTAGCTATGTTGTTCTGACTGCACAGCAACCCAGCACAGAAGACCTGCCAATCAACAACACTAATGCAACGGCACTGAGAACAGCCGTGTGTGGAAACACAATTATTTCATTGCTTTTTTTTGTGTGGTCTTAACCGTTCTATTACGCCTCAAAACACTTCTCCAAAACACTTCTCCTCCTATCAAGCAGAAATGATATACAGACACATAATGTTGTGCATTAACAGGTTTTCTCAGTAGAAGCTTAAATCTTCTCATTCAAATTGACATTAGTCTTCAGTATCTAGACACTACTGTTTCAACTACCGTTTCAACAAAATCCACTAATTTCTGACAGCAGTGTTAATAATACCATGTAATCAAACAACCACATTCAGTTTCAGCAGGTATAATCCTCTGACCACGCTGTCGTACTGTATCTGGTATCTGGAGGACAGATTGCAAGCGTGCTGCCTGCGCTACAGGTCTCCGGGGTCTTGGACAGGGGGCGGGGGGGAGCCTGGCTCTGTTCTGGCTGTCAACCATGGCTGGGACAGTGGGGTTGTGAAGCAGCCTGCTCTCACCAGACCTGTTGCCTCCAGATGGCTGGTGTGTCTGATTGAGGGATTCCCACTCTCAGATCACACCGTGTCCTCATTTCCCCCCCTACCCATGTCCTCAGCCCATCCTCTCCTCCTCTCCTCCCCAAACATCCTCGCCTTCGCCTCCTCCTCCTCCTTGGCTCCTCAGCAACGCTCCAATTTTTCTCTCTTTTCGCTCTCATTCTTTACCAAGTCTCTTTTTTCCCCCCATTTTCTTTTCTGAGTGTTTTTGTTTTCATTCGAGGTTCTCATCTCCTCTCGTTGGCTCCAATATCTGGGCCAAAAAGTACGTGTGTGTGCATGTGTGTGCGTGTGAGAGAGGGTGCGTGGGTGGTTGGGAGCACATGCACCCACGAACATTTGGGTGAGACCAGCAGACGCAGCGCGATCTCTTTGACATGTGAGTCAGTCTGCATTAACTGCAGCTTCTGAGCTAATTCCACCCGGTCTGGTAGAACCGGCTACACCTCGACCAGCAACAGGCACCGCAACAAGCCCGTTCTTCTTCTAATCCATCTCTCGCTGCTGCGCACGTTCTCTCCTCTCAACACCTCTCCACTCATCCCTGAGTCCAATTACCTTTATACTGTAGCTCAGCTCCTCACGCTTAACGCTTGACACAACCTTTTCTTACCTCACCTGCTCTCAGCCTCCTCTTCTCTCCATTAGCCCGGCCACCGGAGTAGCGAGCCGGAAAGCCACCCTTTCTACGCTGTCCCTCCGAATTCCCACCCCCCGTAGCCCAAAGCCAGAAAGCCACAGTTATTTCACCGTGACTGCTTCCCCCGGGTCACAGAATGCATTAAGCTGTTTAATTACTTCAAAGCACAGAACAAGTGGCAGCCTGGCAGCGGAGCAAAACATTTAAAAATAAATATATATAAATATATATATATATATATGTATATATATAAATATATATATATATATGTATATATATAAATATATATATATATATGTATA
>JAOEHI010052775.1:1367-16168 GCA_025447815.1 Percopsis transmontana | reverse complement strand
AACTGCAACCCCCCCCCCCCCCGCCCCCCAGTGTACAATGTGACCTTTTCATTGTGAGGGAAGACCGCATGAAGGTTGCCAAAGTGAAAACAAATATTTGTCCATTGATCGTTTTTCCATGCATCAAAAATGGTAGCCATTTCCAGAAGCTAGGAACATGCGGATGAGCAGTGGTGGGAAGATTCAGGGACTAATGTTGATATTGGTCTGTAGTTGTGTATTTCCATAAATGCAGAGGGACAGCGGTGCAGTGGATTAAATCAAATTGAGTGATCTGATTATCCCGTCCATTGTCGAGAGCCACTTAGCCTAATAGTATGGATGATAAGGCCTGCCAACTAATCTATGCAGCTTGTGATTGTGCTATAAAGAGATAACACAGCTGGCGTTAACAACACAAATACAAATTCCATTAGACACGCTGCAATGACCTCTCATGACTTTAAGAGCTGTTATTCTTCCTTGCCAGGAGAGAAGCAATGTCCATAGTGGCAAAAACTTGTGGGAATTCACTTCCTCATCTCAAACGAAACCTCTGCTTGAGCCTTCATGGTTTTCTCAGTGTTCATTCTTAAAGGTTTCTGGTGATTTACAGGCATACAGCTGGATGTCATTAACTAATTGCTTTTGTTTAAATGTTGATTTCACCCAGCAATCAAACACCATATTCTCTTAATTCCTAAATAATTATGGTGGTTTTTGCTTCTTTATCGCGCTCTTCCAAGTGTCTTCTAATTGGATTCCTCGTTTATCTGGGAACAAAATCACGTTTCCTGCTCAGTTCAGCGTCTCCTGGGAAGTTATCTGCTTGGTTCCCTCCAGCATTCCCCTATCCTCCCCCTGCATAGTGAATCATATCCAATCGTGCTGCCATTAGGTCTGGGCTTTGGCTAGAGGCAGAATGAGGCTGGAGAGGTAAGGTGAGTACTGAACAGAGTGAAGGCCAGCCATGTCCTTGTATCTGCTAACACCAAGGGGTGTTGCTGGCCCATGTGTTTTGGCCTGGCTGGCTGGCTGCAAGAGAGGATTCTCTGGATCACCAGGGCCAAGTCAGATTAGCTCAAAAGTCTTCACCTGTATATTTTACTAGGTTTTTGACACTTCAGAGAAGAGAACAGAGCAAAATAAGAGAGTTGGGGCAAAATAATGTCCTGACCTCATTGGTGGGTGTACTTGCATCACTAATGTATTTTCTGTGTATAATGCAGCTTGCTATGTGGTTGCATGTGTTTTCGCTCGAGGTGATTAGTCAATGATCAGTTCTGACAACATTTTTCAGCACATCCAAAGTTACTAGTGTTGTATTCCTAATTTTGAATATATCACTGCTGCACAAACCTTCTAAAAATCAAGCTATGTGTTAATTCATAACAGGTGTATACTCTCAAGCTTACAATTGAGAATTTCCAGAGCACAGGGAATCAAGTTTCCTCGCTAAGCTTTTTTTTTTTTATCTCTCAGTGAGATCATGGTACAAGAGAAATTTCCAGTGCAGCATGTCAACCTGTTGAATGAATGGTGTAGCCGTGTGTGCTGTGTAAACTTGGCTTTCATCTCTATGTCCCCGAGCAGGTAGAGCACAGATGGCAGTATCAGAACTGACCACTCTTTGATCCCTTAACACCCACTACTGATGCTACCACCAGCCAAAAAATGTGTTTCAGTGTGTATGATACTAATGTTACACATGAGTGACTGACTCCTATATGTGTATTGCATTGGTCATGTTTTGTTTGACTTTTTGTTGCCAGTCGTAAGAGAGTGGCTGAGTGGTCCTTGAGCCTGGCACAGTCTCTCTTCTTCCATCAGTGATTGAACATAGTTACAGCTCTGCTCCTCGCTCCACAACAGGATCCCCACACCCTTAGTCCAACAATAAACAACCCCCGCCCCCCAAAGAGCTGAGAGGAAACCAAGACACACAGAGAAGTAAAACCAAAAATAGATCACCCTGACGCTACCCTACCGATGCGGGATGCCCGCGTGGTCGCCTCAGTGTATATAGCAGTTGGAGCAGTCTGGCCAGACTTGCAGCACACAGTGGAGTCATAACACTGACAGCCTCATTTACTAGAGACTAAAAATGTTTGGATTTTTAACAGCATGGATACAGTATACTGTATTGTATCCAGGTATACCACAGTTATATTGTTTCACTTGTGTTTAGGCACAGCGCTGTTATAATGCCAATACACTACAAATAAATTTTCCTGTGAATCCTGCGAGCTCTAAACAACTCCACACATTTTAAATTGTATTTTTGCACAACATAAATCATCAAACACTATGAATTGCTCAACAACAATCAACAAATTATAAGGATGTCTTGGGCTTCCTTCATTGCTTGGTTTATGGTGAAAGATTAAAGTTGTGCCAGTCCGCCAAATGTTATGACCAGAATTGTACAATAAATACAAAGCAATTGAAGTTACTCTGTTGTTTTTAATGATATTGGCACAATTTACAGAGAAGGCCCGAAGCGACAGAGAAGTCGAGACGAGTGTGAAATAATGACTGCACATATTGGAGCTTTTTCTGAGAATAAATCACACACAGTGTAGAAGGCCAGGGATGCTTTGTAAATGAAATAATAATAATGACTGCAGTGCGGCTTTAATACAATTTCAAAATTGCATGAATGCGCGTCAGGAATCTACAGGAAATACAATCCATGTTTTAGTTAGCAGGAATAGCAAGTGTTTGATCTGCCATAGGTGACAGACAGTGTCCACTGTAGCAAACAGCTGCTTGTGTGTGGTCTGGGAACAAGCTGCTCTTTCAATTTTGAAGTAACCTGCTGTATTGTGTTTGCTCTCACTGTGTCATCTCCCCTTGCTCAGCAGGAAGGTATGCTGCTTGAGTCAGGCGCCCTCTCTAAATCCAGACAGGCTGCATCAGATCATCAGATTCCCCTGGGTTTTTACATTCCAAATCAGTTACACCTGCCTTTCACCTTTCCGTGCCTTCCTTCTCACCTAAGCCCAACATTCACCTATGGTTTGTACTGTGCGTGTTATGCAATTAAAGGAGCTATTCACAACTTTTTATCTTTTGTGTATTTAGATATTTTTACAATTTTACAGAATCATGGATTGGACAGATTGGAGCTAAAACTATATGCACTTAAGTATTCATGTTCCATTCATGAAACCATTTCACGGGGGAATACATTTAGGCCTGTATCAGTGAATGTCAGTGAAGTCTGCAACTTTAACTAAATTATGATAACTGCAATATCTGTGATCAACAGGTTGCCATAACATAGCCTCCCCCCTCAAACACACACACACACACACACACACACACACACACAGACACACACACACACACACACACACACACACACACAAATACACACACATATACACCCACACTAGATGGATGTGGGACATTCTGTTTTTACACACTTTTTTTATTGTTCAAAATCATTAAAATGCTTCAGTAATATAGTCTCACTGGTGAATTTAGCCCATAATAGCTGAGCAAACAGTGTTACATTTATTCTATCAGCATTATTGGGAATACAGGAGATAACACACACTGTTTTTACTGGAGGACACAATGGGAAATAAGAACCTGGGGTGTGTGTGTGTGTGGGGGGGATGTGGGACCACTGTGAACTTGGACATGGCTTCGCCATGCCAGCAGCATGATTAATAGCACACAGCCGCCCACCAGAAGCAATGACCAATAGCGCTTTGTGGGAACTTAGCTCAGGCCAATGGTAGGCCTTCATTCTCATTCCCCTGAGACACAAGGTATATTTTCTAAATAGGAAAACAATGGCTCTTTACTTAAACCTATATAGTTGTTTATAATGCCTCTCGTTTATTTTTGTCCCAGCTGTGCAGCGTGCATCGCATGTGAAATACTGCAGTTACATTCCAGCCTTGTTCTCAGGCCCTGGAACTGGTGTCCAGTGTCCACATCCCCTGGGCCGCTCCATGCCACAGTGCAGCCACACTTGAAACTAGTTAAAATTTTGTTACTGTAAATTCTTACTTACTTGTTTGCTGTTACAGCCTTACAGTATGTAATGAGAGTCATAATAAAATAGTGCTAAAAACAAAGTAGTGTGTATAATCTGGCAACTGGCAGGCAGGGAAATGCAAATGAGGGTTGCTGTGTCACACACACATTCATGGGGATTTGTGGGTGGCTCTCAGTTTCAATCCAAACACTATGCTGCAAAATGTCTGCACTGCTCACAAATGCAGAGATACCATTGAAAAGGGATGTAAGTGTATAGGCGCTAGGCAGTCAGGTACTGCAGTATGGCTCCTCTGAGATTCTGCAACTGAAAGAATGGAACATAAAAGAAGAAATCTGGGAGGAGGAGAATGTTAAGTTCACTTTATGACTTATGGGCCATCAGGGCCCATGGACTTTGAAACGCCCTGCCTAGGAGATAAGGCTAACAGAATCAGTAACATCGTTTAAATTACTTCTTAAAACCAACTTTTAAAGGCAGACTTTTATATGATGTTGCTTTTTAACACCCCTCCCCCTCCTTTTGCTTTATGTTTCAAATGTATTGCTTTTATTTATCAGTATAATTTTACTCTGTGGCTCTTTACCTCATTGTATTTCTGATTATATCATTTTTACAGTTTTTATTATTGTTCTTTATTTTCATTTATTTGTTTTATTCTGTTTTAATGTATTCTGTTTTATATGCTTTTTAAAATGTATTGACTGATTTTAATCATGTAAATCTGCAATAGCTCTTATGCCTTTATGGTTGCACAAAATAAATGTGAGGATTTATGACAGCCTCACATGGCGAGAGCACTGTGAGAGCAGCGGTGTTGTCATAGTGGATATTTCCCCTCTTTTACAACATCAAGCCTGATTATTCAACGACAAGAGCAAATTATAGAGCATTGAGCTTGCGTGCAGCACTCTGGCAGAGGCATGGTCTTCTCTGACAGATACCTGGCTTATAGTAGGCCGTGCACAAATCCACCCGTCTCTTTCTCTACCCCTACCCTTGTCTTTGTCTCATCTAAGCCTCCATAGCTTCCTAAGACTCGTTCTATCCTTGTTAGGAAATTGCAATTAAATATTCTAATCATAGCAATTGTTAACTCTCACAGAGGCTGATATTGAAGGCGGCTGAACTCTATATGTTGAGATATTTAACTTCTGCTAAAACACTGACTCTGTAGCTAACGATGTGTTGGTTCTGTGGCCCTTCATGGGCTAGCAAATAGAGAGCGGTAAAGCAAGATTTCTTTGGAAGAGAAAATCTATGCTACTTCATTTATCTTTTCCCAGACTGGCTTCTGCCTTGACTGTCATGGGGCTACTATCTCTTTCCCTGGTGTGGTGTGTGTTTTCCTTTTGTTTTTGCCTGTCTGTATGTTTTTTCCCTGGAGGAGGTTTAGGGGGCGTGGCCAGCACCTGGCCTGAGTCTGCACAGCTGTGGCCGTCATCACTTCCTACTGCTTTTAAGCCTGGGCGGAAGACTGCTACAGTGCCAGATTATTATATCACCTTAGACGGTATCTAGGGCTATACTACGCCAGTCGTGCATACTTCCTTGTTTTCTACGTTGTCTAACTTCGTTGTGTCTTGTGTAGACATCGCTTCGGACTTCCTGCTGACGGCGTTTTCCCTCTACCTTCAACTCCTCTGCCGAACTCTCCCGGATAGGATCCGCAGGCTGAGCCGCCTCAGTTTAACTTTATGTTCTGTTTTTGAGAATAAATATTCTCTTTTTTACCTCTGTCTTGCTGTGGTGTCTCTGAGTGTTGGGTCAACACCCCAGCCTAACATTGACCCAATAATTTATTGGAATTGGGGTAATTTGAAATTGTCGCCACTTCACCCACCCATCTGGTACTGAGATTTATGATCCACCATCAAGGAAAAACATGTGGAAATTTCTTCCATGCTGAGTTTGTAGAAGCCTGTTGACTTAGAAAGGAAACAAACAGATCACTTCATCAAAATTGTGTTAATGTAATATTGTGAGTGGACTATTTATTGAATTGGGTGGCCAGAGACAAAACCCTCCTTGCTCATTTCCAACTGCTACCTCAACACCAGTATTTATTTCATATTTCACCCCGGTCAAATGTATTAATCAACTCCACAAGGACAGAAGAGTTTGCTGACAACAAATATGCCTAAAAAAGATGGAGACAAACATTGGATCCCAATGTAGCCAAAGACAGAGGTAATAGCTTCCCCACAACTCACCACAAAACATCAGTAAATGTCATTTGGACACAGAAACGGTCTCTTCTTAGTAAGCAATCAATCAGCCACTATATAACCTACTGTCACTGTCTCCATACACTACGTTCTCTCTGATTAATGTAATGCCAAGTTTGAGTAAGTAGAATTTTATTCTAGGGAAAAAATGAAAGTGAAGCCATTAAAATCTCATTTGTCTTTTTCCGGCAGGTTTTAAGAAAATTGATTTACATGGAAATTATAAGTTCAAGTTTATTTTAATTCATCTCTATTGAGTGTGAATGGTACGTGCACTTGAATTTCAGCATAAAATTGAAACAAATATAATTAGCTTTGTGAATTAATTAACACAACATAGAGCCATGCTACTGCAGCCATGCTTTAAAAGCCAAAATTTACTATATATTACAAACCTGCATAAAAGTTAATGTTTAAGTGGAACAGTGTGCATTTACGTATAATACAAATGTATCCCAAGAAATATACTACCACAAGCAATAACTTAAAGGTGCATCAAAGTTAAAGTTTCCAGCTCATCACAATCTTATTCTGTGAGTCAAGTGATAGTTCCATGTCATTTAACCTTTATCTGTCAGTCAAGTCAACGAAGAATGTATATTTCTTTCTATGACTAATGACTTCCTAATTATATAAATAATGGTTTCTTTCTGAATTAATAATGTTAGCTGAATTGCCACTTCAGTATATTATGATGCTGTAGTATGCGTCATAGTCAACATGCACTATTCTTATTGAAAAATACAAGGGTAACAGTAAGCATCTTGCCCAACTGAGGTTCAGTTACAATATTGATAAATATTTTCTGGATATGCAATTAGTCAAGGTTGCAACTCACTCACGGTAATTCATTTTTTCCATTAGTTAAAGAAAATGAAAGAAAGAAAGTGTATTTTTCAGAATCCCACCAAGAATAACAACAAACATGTATTATAGAGGTAAATTAGATTTTTATGAGCTATAATAAAGATCAAGAGCAAAAAATTCCAATCATGCAAAAAATGGTTATCAAAAAGATTTGAATGTCATCAGATGGTGGTATCATAAACCTTTGGAAAACGTCTTTGAACAGCTTGACAATACCTGATTTAATGGCATAGAAAAGAAAATTCAGTTGTGTAATTGTATTTTGCAATTTTTACAGTGCAAGGAGTTTGCAAAGGATCAGATACCAATAATTTGGGGTATGAAATATTTAACCTCTCAAGCATCAGAGGGAAAAAACATTATTCGCTTAATGTACTGTTTGTTATTTCAACCTGGTGTTCTTGCTGCCAAAACCCTGTGTGTTATTTTAGAGTGTTGGATGAAATGTCAGGATTGCAGTAAGAACATTGCTGATGTATATGACAACCCTGTTAATGGCTGGTTGAATTCACACCACCCATCTCATTTTACAGTGACTGGTCATTTGTCTCATGTTTGTCAACGTATTCCCCTCAGCCAAGCATGAATGCAGGCGCGGGATCAATGTACTTTTGGGGAGCTCCAGTCTGCACGTACACAGTTGAGGTGCATCTATGACTGCAACTGTTCCATGCCTTGTTCCATGACCTTCAGACAACCTCTCTGCACAATAGACTCAAGCTGTCCACCTTCCAGGACTGAAGGAGATCCACACCAACTTCAGAAAATGTAAAATATGGCAAAATTGTAAAAAAGTTGTCTTTTAAAGAAAATTAATTTACAATTTTTCACTACATTCTTATAAAATAATTTTCACAAAAGCTCTTTGGAATTTGAAACATAAAAGCCCTATAATCCTACCATTATTAGAATTTTGAATAACATCAAAACATTATTTCTAATATTAAATGTTTTGAATTGTAGAAATGGAATTGGAAATTAACTTGTAAAAATGTTAACACTGCTTAATATACAGAATCAGCCAACCACACCACACGGCTGGCAAGCCTAAAAAGATGCTGCTATACGATAGCTCATTTAAACAGCACTGATATCCCGAAACAACGTATGCCACACATGCTAAGAAAAGAAGCCATCCAACTGCCGTGACAATGTTCACATTACATGTTGCCGCTCAGTAGACCAGAGGGATTCTCAGGTCAGGTCCAAGGTCTCCATTGCCTTCTCATTAGTGAAGTATTACAGTCCATAGTAGTTGGTGTACATGCGATGAATGCAGAGTGATGTGCCAAGAAAAGGGGTGAAAGTAGTGGGATATCTGTAACAGTCACTGGGGAACTAGCTGCTTTATTCTGGTATATATGGTTTTAGGCTGCGTTGAATCTTCCCTCTCAAAAATAATTCCATTCCATTAAATGAATAGTGTGCATGTTGGTCTGTCCTGTATGAGGTTCTTTGAGCTTTGAAGCTTTGATAGAAATTTAGTCGCAATGTTCTAAGATATTAAGGATAGGAAATACGACGATGAAAATTGAAACCCGAACCCGGACGATTCCAAAATACTATTTGAAATGTATAGGTTGCATAGGTTATATATAGATGACATAGATGCCACGACCTGGCTGCCTTGTCATTCTCTCTTCAAGAAGTAGGCAAGAAGAAACATCCATCTTACCAGTCATGCACTTACTGTTGGCACCCGAACATTCTAGTTATCTTTGCCAAATAACCATGGCAAGTGACTCATGCATTTACAAGGACGTTTACAAAACCAGAGCTGCCAGCCATCAGTTATGCTGTAATTGCTTTGATAACATTTGTTTCTAACCAATTTCATTTAGTTTCAACAAAAAACGCTCCATTGCAAAAAAGTTAAAAGTTGTGTGTTAGAGCTTCACACACAAGACCACAATCACACTATACAACTACAATTAGCAGACACTAAAGCGACTTACAATTTCATGGTGCTATTACATGGAGCAGATAGGGGTTAGGCATCTTGCTCAAGGATGCTTACAGGTAGGCCAACTCTGGGGGTTGAACCCACGACCTTCTGGCTGGGAGCTAGAAACCTAGACCACTAGACTATCCCACCCCCTAGATTGCTGCTGAAAAAGTTTGTCAAAAATACAATATTTTGGACCCTGAGCTTTTGCAGAATGGTAGAAGTGTCTTGCGACCAGTGACTCAGCTATATAAAAAAAATACTTTTTACATTTCAGGCACCAGTGGGAGCCGGAAAATGCTGTGAGTGCCACAGATTGCACCTTTGCACACACAACACAGCAACAAAAAAATACAATTAAGCTTTGAGTGCTGGTGCTGAACTTCGAATAGGCTACGATGACCAAAAGGTGTACTTTCATACTCCATGACCTTACATTAGTCACAATAAACATATTGTTACTGAGAAGTTATTGACCTTACCAACACTGCTGTGTGATTGTGACGTGTTGCGGCATTACAAGTTGTCAGGTTTTCCACCTTCTGACAGTTAGCAATATGCTTAATCTAACTTTTTATTGCCCTTGAAAATTGACAAAGGCATTATATTCCAACAGTGATATTTTACCAAGAAGTTAAACACAGACCTTATTTGACAATTTGATGTGAGAGATAGGAATGGGGAAAATATGCTAGGCACCACCGAAGGTAAAAATGAATATAATTTGTTTTAAAATTGCATATTTTTATTATATTTACTTTACTGCGGGATTACTAAAAAACGATCCCGCATGCTCTATGGATCAGCTCTTGGCAATTAATTTTGAAGTACTTAAGTAGCCCTGAGGCCTGCTGAGGTCATTATTCTAACAGGGTCTGTTTACTTATGGTGAATAATGTATGACCTATTCAGCTATTGACAAATGTAATGTAGCTTTTGCTAAAAGCTTTATATGTAAATTAATTGTCAGTGGTAATGGTAGATGTGTGAAGTCAGAACCAATTACAACACACACTGGCTCACTCACACACTAACACACATACACACACTTAATTGCATTATTTGTATTCACCAATGAAATTCCGATATTTTTAGAGATTTGACATTTGTTTTCAAACACGTACATTGTCTCTAATCTTCATAATTTTCATTATTAATACTTATTATAACCAGAACCTAAATACTTCAAATTAGCATTACTGGATAGTGAAAATCCATTGAAAATCCATGTGGGTTGTGGGCATAACGGTGTCTGTTTGGTTTTGGGCCATTATTTATTTGGATTGAGCCCCTAAAGCAATTATAAAAACAAATGGTCAAACTGACATTCTTTCAGTAATCAAGGGGAACAAAAAAGTGTTTGTCAAGCTATTTATTTGCTTTGATCATAGAAGTATCAATCATCATGTGACTCTGGCTCAACCCAGAGATTGGTGGAGAACCATATAGATACACTATTCCCATATTATGGGGGCATTCTACTGTAAATGTAAACTGGTACATTCTATACCATATGGTTTACATATGGTATAGAATGTATTAGTGTTAATGGGCATCAAATTGTTCAAACCATATGTATTTAGGAATGAACTTGAAATGCCATTTGCCTGTGTATATTCAGTAAAATCATACTGTACATATGTTCTACTGTTTATAAATGTGGCAACCTCTTTTGATCTGTGGACACATATATAGCCAGGGCTGATTGTATGGAATATATGGAAGGATGTGAAAGCTCCAAATATGACCATGGCCACCTTCACCAGCTGTTTTTCCTGCATTTGCCAAGAAAATCCATCAAACGACAGGTACACCCTGTCTTATTGCCTTTCCTTTGTATCTTACTGTCTATTCAAGACTGAAAACCACAGCCATACTTATATGATCATACATAGAAGCCATGTTGTTACAAATAATGACCTCTCCATTCTTCTGCAGTTGTATGATCGTAAAAAAGAGGAAAGCAATAGGGTTAAACACTCCCCTCGTCTGTCTGTAAGAGGCACCCCACCCTTTGCTCAAGAAATGAAGGCACATTCCACAGGAAGTTTACCCTTCCTCTCTTCCCTTCTTCCCTCTCTTTTCCTGCCCTGACTGATCTGTACTGATTAATGATGGCTGGGTGGGATGATAAGAAATGCTAATGAGGAGAGGAGACCCTCTGTGCATTTAGTTGCTTTGACGTTATTTCCCCTTCTTTCGCACTGGTCTGAAGACATTTAAAAATAATTAGCGTGCGACAACATAACACAACGCAATAATTAGTAATGTGTTCTTTTTATATACCTTTCCTCTTTGGCAGAGTTAGTAAATCACATTGTTCCATCACCTGCTACCAGTTCCATCAGATAGCCTTGTTGTTCCGGGTTTGTCGGCTATTTGCCAACGAGGCCGTCAACATGACCAACTCCTGGTCAGTACACCTGTCAATGCAATCAGCAGACTCCAAAAGCTGAGGTGGTATTGTTTGTGGCTGACAGAAAAGCTCTCTGTCACCACAATTCTTTGACAAGAAGCATGTCACAAGCCCTGTGCAGCAGTGCATGCAAACGGTGTCATTGAATGAAGTCACTGAAAGGCATAAATTAATTGCCTGCATGCAACTAAATGTAGCCAAGTTTTTCTTCAGAGGGCAAAGACCTACCCGAAAGTACAACTGGCAGGAAACTGTATTGTAATGGAGTCACATCTGTCAATGTACTTTGCGACAAAGAAAAACCTATCACAATTCTCCTATACTAAGATATTGTTTTTGTGGAATTAACACTCACACAGTGAGAGGAGTGAGGGAGGAATGGGTTTGTGTTGGCTGGGCAGGTGATGAGGCAGAACAGGAAGCTACAACATCACGGCCAATGTTAAAATGCAAATTATAATTTGCATTACATTTTCTGCTCTGTTTCCTTCTGTTTCTTTTCTCAAAATTGGTTAATGGTTTTGAAAGCATGAACAGGTAAAAAGGTACAGAAAATAACCTTTTAGTTTTAGTACATTATGCTAATAAACACATGGAACCTTTCAAAAAAGACCTAGTTTTTCAATATTGTCAAGATGTAGTTAGGGCATGTGTTAGGACTTAATGGAGGCTAGAGGGTGTGGGTTTGGGTGGGGACGGGAGGGGCCACATGTGCTCTGCCTACAATACTAAAGAAATATTTTATTATAATATAAGCCAGTATTCAAAGGTAATCATTTTGCCCCCAAAATTGTTCCCTTTGACTCTCAAAACACACCCTACTGGACAGTGTCTGTGTCATTTGGGTAGCCAAATTTCTATCAAAAAGGTAGCTGGCCCATTTCCTTAAAGTTTAGAATCACTATATTTGTAATGGAATGTCAGAGTTTGGGCCATGCCTGTGGAAATCATTGGGCTTCTGACAAATTGCTGAGATAATTAAGGCTTGAACCTCTTTATTGCCAAGTCCTAAGAAAGTCAAGAGTGTTTGCACAGGTATGTGATGATTGGCTTTGCCTTACACGAGGATGAGATCCAGATGGTCTGGTGTGTCTGCTATTGGAGAATGAGAGAGGGCACGCTAAGTCAGTGGGTACACCGTGTCTCCAACTCACTCCAAAAGTCTAATAATCATTTTCTCTCAAATTTTACTGAGAGCCAAAACAAACCACTGGATAGGTAGAAATACTCTAACAATATTGTGTTTTTTTTGAAAAATATACTACTAATATACTAATATACTACTAAGCCTAGCCCACCTTACATGGTGTGAGGTGGGGAGGCACGGGACACTGCAGGCTATTTCAGGGACACGCCCATGAGTGCACACACCAATCTTCACGGCCCACCTGGAGGTGGGAGGTAGGAGGAGAGAATACCCAACACACACCCAAACACAGGAAGAACATTTAGCCCAAACCAGACAGAGAACTACCCCAGCCTCCAGTGTTGTGAGGTGTCTTTCATTTAAAATAAAATTGTAATATTTAATAACCCCAGGAGATATGTACATTGTTGCCAAGGCCAAAGCCCCAGTTGTTTAAAAGTGTGAGTTCAATTAAAATAATGTTACTTTCCTGGAAAAACTAAAGGTCATCTTGGTGATAACTTTCGCTCCAGGAGACAAAAAATTGTGTCATTGGGGTGAATTTTTTATTTCCTTTTGGGATTTAGAATAGCTTAACTTTTTATTCCAATATTGCAATATTGCAATATTGGATTTAAAATAACATTGAATCATCTCTAAATCTTTTAATTAATTTATCCGGTACATTTCCGGAGGCAGTGGTCAACTTGAGGTGAAAGATTAAAATAAATCGCCATGTTTTGGGTTTAATTATTTCAAAGTTTCAGTGAGTTGGAAATACATTATTTTTGTGTGTCGCTGAGGATGAATGATTTTGAATACAAAGATCATGTTGTGGATCCACTTGTCTCAAAGACTATTATACTGTATGTATAAAACTGTGCAGACCTTCCTTTGATTTAGCTGAATGGTAAATGTATGTATATTGATACATACATAATAATACATAATCCTTTTTTATCTTACAGTCAGTCACACCCCCACTCTTGTTTCTGACTGCGTTCTGTTTGGTTTGAAGCAAAACACTTGTCATTCCTAGGATCCAGGGGAAAGCCAAGCCACCTTGATGCCTAGCAGCAGCAGCTGTCATCCACATGGTTCAAGCTGTACTATGCTGTCTCGCATCTAATCGACCTGAACCAAACTTGTTTAACAATGATGCCAAGTCATGGCTTTCCTGGGATGCCACAAACAAGTAAAAAAAATTCAGATAATCTGATGCCTGCTAGTGGTTTCTAGTAGTTCTTGAAGTGGGCCGGTATTCATCGGTAGGCTACTGTGTATTAGTAATAACAGGCGGGGTATTTCTTGTTGGTACGAGCTCGTTTCAGTATTTCATAAAATGCAGTAATCAAAAAACGGCTATTTCTAAAACATCATTTCAAAAAATCATTTTCAGTATTATTTTTTAGCTCATGGGCATTATCAAACCAATGCCCAGCAAGCTAACATTAGCTCCACTCCTAGCAAGAGCCTTTTGATGTAAAATTTGCATCAGCAAAACCACCAGGCAAAAGTAGAGAGAAGAGTATCCAGGGATTTCGCTAGTTAGTACAAAGCTAGCTAGTGTACATAGCTAGCTAGTGTAGGCCTACATAGTAAATTATCTTTTACTCTAATAATTGAAATGGTTGTCCCCTTGATTAAGCAATCTCCTTGTATCTTTTATTCACTGTAGAAATTCAGAATGTAATAATGATTTGCTGATACCGGCCAACAGGGGCGGCGCAAGAAATTTTGGGCCCTATAAAATAATATAATATTGGGCCCCCCAAACCTAGATCACCTACCAACCTTGAAAACCCTTTTGACGACCCAAAGTTGAATAATTTACCTTTGTAGACTGGTAACACTGTAGTCTAATGTTTATTACCTAATACTTAGCCTACTGTCATTGACCATTGATGTATGGACGTTAGCGGTACATGAGTGTCATCTCTCATTAGTGTTATTTTCTAGCAAAAAGAAATTCATTAAAATTCAGTAGCATTTGAAATTTTTCGTCAATGTGTTTCCGATAAAGTTTGTCAAATGCCAGGAATGCCCCGCTGTCTGTAAACACCTCTGTAAAATGTGGTCACTGAAAAGACACAGACCTACATACCCTACCCTGGATGTAGCTGATAGATAAGTAAATGAAAATAAGTGTATGCTGCTGCAAACTCTCTCAGTAAACAGATTTCCCAGTTCATCCACCTGTCTGCTTCATTTGTTGATTCACTATGTGC
>JAOEHI010052774.1:0-16168 GCA_025447815.1 Percopsis transmontana | reverse complement strand
CTCAGCCCGCATCCGATTCAAAACATTAGTGCTGGCCTACAAGGCAGCAAAAGGAACTGCCCCGCTCTACCTCCAGGCAATGGTAAGTTTCTAAGCCCCAGCCAGAGCACTTTGATCTACTACCTCGGCTGGCAGGCTGGTACCTCCGTCGCTAAGGTAAGAGCGTAAGAGTCGTGCAGCCCAGTCCAGACTCTTCTCAGTCGTGGCACTGCAGTGGTGGAATGACCTTCCCGGTCGGAACAGCAGAATCACTACCAATCTTCTGTAAGAGACTTAAGACTCACCTCTTCAAAATCCATCTCAGTACCTCGACCACCGATCTCTCTACCACATAGCACTAATGACACTAACAATCCTTATAATATCCTCCTTTCCTCCCTTTCTTTAAAAAAAAATAAAAATTCCACTCTGCTAGATCAGCTCTTAGATTACTAACACTTTACAGTTGTCAATTATTTACAGTTTGAATAATGATTAACTTGAAGTGTGCGATAACTTTGATTATTGTAATATTGACTGTTTGAGGGTAAATGACGAATCTTTAAGTAACGTTGCGCAAATGCAAGTGAAGTAACCTTGTTACATGATGCTGTCCTTATTCTAAGAGAACGTTATCCGCTTGCAAAAACTGGTGGTTAACCAGTTCAACTGTCGACAAATGTACTAATTGTAAGTCGCTTTGGATAAAAGCGTCTGCTAAATGCTGTAAATGTAAATGTAAGTACAGGAAAGTAAAGCTACAGTATTAAGGTAGACATCTTACTCAAGGATGCTTACAAGCCAGGTATGATTGGTATTAAATTCATATGCTTTCCATTGGGAATCGGTCACACTAACCACTTACTTACCCTGCCCTCAAGTATTCCTCCACCCCTCACTAAGCCAACAGTCCCGTCAGGTGAGGTTATTTGTATAACCTAAATTCAAATTACAGTCTGACAAGCACACTTATTGCAGTGCTTCAACCTGTAAGACAACAGGCAAATACTGTTTGAATGTCCAGCAGTTGCCAACTTCCCTGAATTAATGTCCCCAAACAGAGTATTGGGAAAATGGGAAATATGATCTATGTAGGTGCTTAATTTGTATCTTGGAATCTGCTGTGTATTTAGTTCTACATGGTCCCTATGGGGTCACAGTAATAATGGAATCAACTTAACATATTGATCAAATTAATATGTAAATAATTAATCTAAAAAGGCCAAGTTCTAACAAGGATTCAAACAGAAGTGCAGGTTCCAACAGTAGACAAAGGAATCTGTCTTCATTTTCAAATGAAAATGAACCTTTACTCTGTTTCTCCTGACCTCACTGTTGGAGAGTGGTGCGTGATTTAAAGTTATATTACTAATTATATTATATGTCCTAGCTTTATAATTAGGGTCATTCCGAAGAAAATTCGTTTCTGTAATGGGCCTCTCCCCCTCCGCTAATGGACAGGACAGCCCTGGACAAATATGGCCGCAGGAATCGTCCTTCAGTAAAACTAAGCTATGCAGAACACCACTAATCCTTAGTAAAGTGAAGTGAATTCAGCCTTTCTAAAAGGACACATACTGTAGATTCCTCATCGCTCGATGGTTCTATCATCGTACATCATTCAGTAATCACAGGCAGCTGTCTAGCTGTCATGGCTATGGAGGAGGATGAGGATAAAAAATATATTACTGTTCCTAGGAAGGGGGCGAGGGCCTGGTTCATCCACACAGTTTTAAATGAGCAACCATTTGTATTTGTTTGCTGGTGTTATAAAATCAAGACTTACAGATCCATAATGATCATTATCTGGTAGACACAACCACATATAATTATTTAATCTCAATAGCATCAGAATGTCAAACTTGCTATCAATCACAAATTGTAAAATATTCACAGCATAGACGTTTTAGTGCAGACTATATATATATATATATATATATACACACACACACACACACATATACAGTATATATATAAACACACACACATAAATATATATACAGATACACACATAACATATATATATACATATATATACTGTATATACACACTGTATGCGCACATACACACTAGCTAGAGAACACCACGGTACATACTGCCTCAACATACAGACTTGACATATCACTTTTTTTTTGTGATAAATGTGATGCCTTGTTTAAATGCAAGCACTGTCAGATTTGTGTCCTGGTGGTTGCTACCTCCTCAAATTCATGTTAGAATAAAACATACTATACATTTAACACTCTAAAGACTTTCAATTTAGTTGAACTTCAAAAAACCATGACAATCTCATTCAGTGCGACTGGGTTTCGAATGTGTTTTGCTTGCCAAACGTAATTTATCACCTGAACGCCCTTGAGAACAGGAAACCCATTACTCCGATGCCAAGAAGAGGTGCAAGCAATCAGTGTCAACCACAGCACACACAGACAGTACGTTTATTAGCACAACACCTCAGCATGCAAGCTCTGCTGCTGTTTGGTCTGAATCAAAAATATTTCCGGCACTCTTCTATACTCTTCTCTACTCCTCCCCCATACAGCCACATGCTCTGTTGCTCTCCAGTACATGACAAAATCAGTGCTTGGCAAGTTCAGGTGTGTCATTGGTTCATTATTTGTAATTGGAGTTTTTTACCTAAACCTCAAGCATATAGGATGTCTGCTTATGTCATAAACTTTATGAAACACTTGGCACGTCTTCAGTCCAGGGTGAGAGTTTGACAGTCCACGAGACAAGGTCATTAATGTACAGAACATATTCGTACTGTCAGATTTACAATCATAATTTCTGGCAGAGCCTTGTTAAAGATCTCCAGCTGTCCAGGGGCTTCAGGTCCATTTAAATGTGCAGGATGCCAGTGGGCTGTGACCTTGGCTTGTGGGATGGCCAACATTGAGGGGACTTATTAATCATGACCCAGTGGACATGCTGGCTTTTCATCTGAAGTCCAGGAGAGAAATGATGCAGACAAACCAGCAGAAGAGATGCGGTCAAGGGAATGTCGATATTCTGGAGTATAGTGGAATACGAGTGTACAGAGTCATCGACCTGTTACCACGTTGAAAACTGTCTGTTTACATTTCTTAATGAGATATAATATAAAATAAATTTGTTGAACACATAAGTCAAATATTATGGCTTACATTTAAGATAAGATACATTAAAATGCATGTTACACTACTTGAAACACGTTGTCCTCATTGTATTGTATTTATCTGAAAATGAATCAATCAGTCAATCAATCAATCATATTGTAAAAACTATCTAGCAAATAGAAGTGGCATTGAAAAATAAATAATAACATCTTCAAAAGGATTTAAGAGCTATACATTTAGTGTAATTTCTTGGAAATGCAATAGACTTTCAATGAGTGAAATGCTCTGTGAGGATACCTGCTCTGGTTGATAGCCCCTGCCTCTATATAAGTCTATTTAGATTTTTGATTGTGCCTGAAAGAATTCTGACCAATCAGGGCCTCTTTTCCCTGATTTGTCCAGCAAATCTACCTTGCCTGTCAATCACATGAATGCGCTCACACAGCTACCACAGGTTTGTCAATGCGCTTCACAATGGCAGACCAACGGGCTCCAGAGGTAGGAAGCAGAGGAGGAGGCTGCGGATTTTTGGGTTCTTTTTTAGATAGCTCTTGTTGTAACTATCAAATCCTACCCACAGCAGCTTTAACAATGGTTAAATAACAATACTGCAATGTGCTTGATAAAAACCTGAAGTGAAATTGCTGATAAAGTGTGTGCCCTCCCGTGTTGAGGGTAAATAAAGGTTCTTTCTACAAAACAGTGTTTAATTTTATCTTAAGTGAGATTAACTGTCACACTGTGTCATGTAGAAAGACAGGGACAAAGTGTCGTTGAGGTGACATTCACCTCAACAACTGTCCCACATTCCACAGGAAGCTGTAGAGCAGTCCATCCTGTGCATTTTTTAAACAAGGCCTGATGCTACAGATTTGGTCAACTACCTTATGCTGCTAACACAGAAATATACAGAATCCACCCCCTAGCCTGTCCTTGTGTCATGATCAGCGCGTACACGTCTGTGCACGCAACGTGCCTTCCTCCTTGGCTCTTGACTCTTATTTAAGTTTCACTCACAGCCTTTTAGGCTGTGAGTCATTGTTTTGTCGTGCCTGCATTGAGTACCTGTATCATGTGTTGCTTTTCCTTTAATTTGTATTAAATTATACGCGTAATGCGTACCCTCATTCCTCGGCTGCCTTTGTGCGCTCTCCGGCTTGCGCTTACACACATCTCCCGCCGACGCATCGTTACACCTTGGCCCCACAATAACATAATCCATCATAGCAGATGATGAATTACTATTTAGCTTTAAAATATTTGGTCGGTCATCACAACTAAAACTTTGAACCGTGTTGTGGCCAGAATATCTTCAATCTAATATAATGTACTAGAAATGTCTTAAATTAATAGACTTTTTAGGATTCTTGTAACATGCTAGATGTTAGAACAAGACACAGTACTGTGCCTGTGTATTTGTAAAACTACACAGTGGTGTCATTGTGTCAAAGCATAATCATCCAGTTTGAACAAGGAAACAGCGTCATCAAAAACAGCTATTTTCTGTTCTTCTCTATGGAACTACCTCGATTCTCCTCTGAACACTGGATGACATGCATTTTGAGTTTCCATGACTACAATTGCTCATTCCACTCGTCTCTATATCACCATGGCGACACCTGCTCACTTGCCTCCCTTCCCGCATTTGTGGTTTCTTGTCAGGGACTCTCAGTCTTGTGCGATCTACATTTCCATGGTAATGCCCCTGACAAGCGTGCCCGGGGCCAATGACTCAAGGGTTCAAGGTACTGCTGTTTGTCTCTGTTGTCAGCTGGCATCTAAGCTGTTATTATTTCTAGTTAAGTGAAAAGAATAATTACGATTCATATGCAGCTGTTAACACTTTAATAACATGAAACACGTGTTCAGTTAGGTCTGTAGTACTGTAGTCATACAGTGCCAGATGTGACTACGGCACAATGTGACGAGAGTACGTCTGGGGACATTCTGTTTCAAATGTGGCTTAAACAGAGCAGGGAAATCTGGTGCTGACTTGTTGATCGTTGGTTTTGCTGCTTTTCCTGACAGAACCTGCCCTAGCAGGACTCATCCCCAAAGACAACTTCCTCCAGTCCATATACTTTTAACATCTGAAGTGGAACACAAAACTAGCAACCACATGTAGGTAAATGCTATAGAGAAGGTAATAATAACGCAAATATATTATCCTTGTTTAGTAGCTTCAAAATTGATATTATAGAAACAAACTGTTCTATTCGAGTATGTTTGAAGCACAAAATGTAGTCAATTAAATCCCTTCAAAGACCTTGCTTGAAGATGCTCACTAAGGACAAAAGAATTGTACTGGCTTGTTTGCCAACGCATAATGGCAAAAGATTTATGTACCAAACCTGGCCAACTGCATGCAATTTGATGTTTCATAAACAGAAATCGATGTTTTTGCTAATATGCTCATTACTGTCTATAATGGAGGAGCAAGTTTGTTTCTTAAACACAAAGATCCCAGCTGCATATGCTGGTCACAGCACAGAAATGGACGAGAAAATAGCCTCCAGTGACTTCAACATTGTGTTTGGAACACTCAAGACGATCGTCGGCCAAGAGAAGTTGAGACATCTGCTTCATCTGCTTCAAACAGAAATATTATGTCAAAAACTTGTTGGATTCGCTGTCAACGAAGTCCATACTGTTGATCAGTGGTGAGTAGAATTAATATGGTTACAACAGGCAATAGTGTAGTCTGGTTTCACATGAAAGTTTTTGTTATGTTATGTTTGTTTTTTTACATCTGTCATATTTTCTCCGCATGTGACGAACATTTATAACTTTTACTTCTTGGCCATGTCACCGCTACAAAGCCAGCTTTGTCAAAGTTGCCGGTTGACATAAGCACCGCTGCATCGTCCTGTTTGAATCACCTCCCCACAACAGTAATCAGTAAAATGGCTGTTGTTTGTTGACACATCTGAAAGCAAACTGTTCAATAAATTAAAGTACACTCCCTGATTTACAGCACCCCCTGCACTCAGGTGTAGAAGGGGTTTCAAATAAAGCAATTAAACAAGAATATGAATTAAAGTTAAATACAAGGTGTAAAATAAGAAAAATAAACATAAACCATACCCATTAGTTGTGTTAAAAATCAAAACATGTTTGGGCTGGCCTTAAAAATGGAATGTACAGGAAGACAAGTTCCTGTACATGTATTGTTCTTGACGGGATTATAATAGAAAATGTCTTGCAGTACAAATGTGCCGGGTGTTTTGCCATCTGGGATTTTCAGTGTTGGCCTGAGTTGAACTCTGGGAAAATGAGGTGCAAGTGTCTTAAGGAGGCTCTGTCGCCCTGTGGCAGAGCTTTCAGCTCATGGCCAGGACTCAGGAGCGTCTGAGAGTGACAGACTGTGGCTCTAATCTACCTTGCTGAAGACCGACTATTCTTTTTGTAACCCTCTCCGACACAGGACAGAATGTTGCCCTGTTTTGCGCTGTACTGAACCCTGCTGCTACAGAACAGCACGTTTTCCAGAGTGTTCTGCTGACAGTTTACAGTATATCCTCCTGAAGAAGCCATTCTAACGGCAGGTAGATGGTTTTGTGCTTCACTATCAACGTGAGTCTGAGAGGTTATAAAATGCTGGTGTTTTAAGATCATTTGTTTTCATTTGAAAAACAGAAGAACATTTGAGACAAAAGATAATAAACAGATAATTATAATAACCTACTTGTGCACCAAAGCATGACACGGTACATCACACTAAATATTAATGTGAAAACTACACCTTACACATCTAGTAAATGTCGTGTAGACTGCAACAGCCTGGAAACAAGGACTCACAGTTAAATAAAGACTCACAGTAAGTACTTATAGTAGGTAGATAGCAATTACAATAAGGTCATTTAGCAGACGCTTTTATCCAAAGCGACTTACAATTACATGGAGCAGATAGAGGTTAGGCATCTTGCTCCAGGATGCTTACAGTTAGGCCAACTCTGGGGCGTGAACCCACGACCTTCCGGCTGGGAGTCCAACACCTAGACCACTAGACTATCCAGTAGCAGGTAGGGTTACAATAAGCATCACATTGCCATATTCAATAAGGTGAACATCTGCACTAATCACATAAATAAACCCTGGAGCTCCTGCCGTGGTGAGACCCCAGCCGGGGGCCATGGGACCCCGGGGGCCATGGGACCCCGGGGCCCCCCGACGCTTCACGGCCTCAGATTTATGTGTCAGCACCCAGTCAGCAGAAACTCTATTTCGGACACCTTCAACAGTTTATTTCCCATGATAACCATGAGCATATATCACACCAGCCAAGCCGCCAGTGCAAGGGTGAGAGAGTTTTGGCAGCAGAGAGATTGTGTGTGTGCGTGTGTGGGAGTTGTCTCGCATGGTGGTTGGATGAATAAATGAATTGCAGCAAAATAGAAATGGCTGGATTTATGGAGGTGGAGAGACTGAGGAGGAGAAAACTGGTCATATTTATCTTAATGTAATCACAAAAGAGAATATCAGATGAATATGTGCACTAAAGGACTGCATTGGGATTGGGATCCTGCGGGACCCAACGTAAGTAGACGGGAGGGGACGTGCAGTACCATACAAATGATGAAATCAGACTCACCGAATGACGACCGCTATTTGAACAAAACAAAATTCATCCTGCTCTCCTTGCTAGCTAGTTTTACTTCAGTAACTGGCCCTCTGACAACGCCTACGGAATCCTGGGTGTTGAATATACATCTCCCCCGTCCTTCTGTGTACTAGTCAGCGTTTGGGTCCTAGTCACCTTGATTCGTAACAAATACCACAAAATAGAATAACGTGTTTACCCTGCGGGACAGGAGAAGACACAACATTAAAGGAACTCTGTGCATGCGGGCCAGCTCAGGCCAAGCTGTTTTAATAAAGATAAATAAAGGTTTTGAAGTCTTAAATTCCTGTTAAGCCTGGCACATCAAATATGACACATGATAAAATCCGAACATATTCAAAGTAGGGACCTTTGGACCCTACTTGGGTATTCTGCAGTATTTACAAGATTGATTGTAGTCACATTTACAATAAAGTCAAGGTTTGCTTGAACTAATCAACACTTCCAAGTGAAAATTTTGATGAGGAAGCTCAGCCAGAACGTGACAAGCTGCTTTTAGTAAACCTTCATTTCAGTGTGTTAGATTTATTCCAGCTAGCCATCTGCTAGCTGTAATTGAAACCTCTTTATGGTGCAGGCAAGGTTTCCTTTTGTTGGCTCATAATTTATCTGGACATGGACATAAAATATGATCACTTGTTCAAACAACATCAGAAGGTAATTTTAGAGAATAGAGAATATACAGTATAGGCTATATAATCTAAAATGGGTCTTCTCTTATTTAGAACAGTCTTGATCAACTGATTACAGTAGATAGTTTTTCCATTTGTGTGGTCAGTTGTGTTGTCTGATGGGACCTAAACGGGCAACACACAGGAATGTTCAGCTCAAAGGGAGAAAATGTCTGTCCAGAACTGTAATGATATGGGGCCTTTTAAAGTGGTAGTTTATAAGATACGATTATGTGGACTGCCTGTTACTTAGGGACTTTCAACCCTACTTTGAGAAACCTGTTAGAAAACTACGTAACAAATGCCAGTATTATTTTTAGTAAGTTTGAGGTTATATATTTTTACTTTTTGGAGTTTACAGGGGATCATGTATACTTGTCAGTGTGTCTTAGCGGTTTTCTTCCTTTCTTCAGTGTTGGTGCAGAACTTTACACTTTACACTTTACATTATTTTTTACTGCACCAACTCCCAGGGTTTCTATTTGTGATTGAGTCCTTCTGGTCCACATTTTACACAGCGAGCGTCATTAAGTCGTCGTTCCTTCAGAGCGGGGTAGAGAATAACGTCTCTCGGCTGTTTGACAGCGCAGGTGAGGTAAGTTAATGTTAAGTTTGCACTAATTTTATTTGCCCACCATCACTAAATTAATGTAACGTTCTTGTTGTAAATATTGGTTAATACAAGCGCTAGCAATAGGGTAGACTGGGTTAACGAGGTAAATTCATGCTAAAAAAAAAGTTAGCTTGCCGTCATTCTTATCAAAGCTGAGGAAACTTTTTACTTTAACACAGAACAAGAAACATTTGCAAATGGGATTAAGCTTGAGCTTTTTAGTTGCTAGCACGTCTCTTAAGGTGTCGGGAGTGAGGTTTTCTCTGCACAGCTCAGCACCTCACTGTACCGCTGGCCTCCGTTAGACTTGTAAACTTAAAACATGCATCGGGAGCTCAGTGGTGGCAGCAGGAAAGGAAAGCTCGAGTAGGGATCCATCTAGCAACAGGGGGCCAACATTTTAAAGAGAGTTGACCACAGAGTATCAGTTGCCGGGGGATCAGTGTAGGGAAGTCATATCCCTACTGATACACAGATCCTCGTGAAAATAAAACAAACATTTCAGCACAGGCAGCATCTAATTCATGATCCTGAGAAGTTCTGCACCGTACTTAAAGTGTTTTGAAGATTCCTTGACACAAAGGGCATGGTGAGTCATTTTTAGAGCATAAATTCTCCCTGTACGATAACTGTATTGCTATTTCAAATGACCTTGTCTCGACTTTCCACTTTACTTTTGTTTGTGTCTTGATGTTGTAAAATTATTTTGGCAGTTCATTTTGGAAAGTATTAAATCAGTTCTGCCAGTCCAGTAGGTTATCTTTCAAGTCACACATTTATTTATGTTTTTAGACATGGTTATAACATGAGCTTCCAGATGTTGAAATGTGATAGTTACAATTCATGAGTTGCAATGATTAAAAATAATTCTTTGTTTTATTTATTATTAGTATAGCTATTCAGTCTTCTTTAAATATCAGCTACAATGTGTTTGAAAATGTTATCCAAACATTGTAATGATGTTTTTACACTCAAAGAGTGATTTCTGTTCTTTTGCCAGGCTTAAAATAAAATATGTTGGACTCGAGTCGAGTTGTTTGTAAATGTATTTGTGTAAAATATTTTCTAAATTAGGAGTTAATACACTAGTTATTAATGTTAAAGGGTATTTAATGAGTGTATATACAAACCGAAACAGTGCTACTCTTAAAATCTGCATTTCTCTCTATTTCTGTACAAAATATTATCTTTAGTGATCAATTTTAACCTATTAGGTGCAGAAAGGACAGTGAATCAGTTAAATTGTATTATTTTAGTTTTGCGTAAGTTAATATTAAAGGTGTTGTAGTTACTCAAAGTAGAGTCAAATGATGCCTGTGAATGGGTGCCTTTTAACATTTGTGGTGTCAGGAATTTAACTCTATAAAGGCGTGTTTCCACTGAACACGAAGCAAAATTTTAGCTGCCGCTTGTTCGCATCATTCGCGCCACGTCATTCGCGCCATTCGCGCCGCCCGGTTCGAATTCGCGTCTATTCGCGTCTTTGCATTGACGTTGCATGTAATCTACTCGTGCGAACAATTCGCTTCGCGTTCAGTGGAAACACGCCTTAATAGTGTTAATATTTTAACTCTGGACTCTAGTGTCAAGATAACACTGGAAACTTGGACCCAAATACACACCGAAACTTGTATAAATTGTACTCCTATAGAGCATCGTAAACACTGTCCAATTTGCTGTGTAGCATTAGCAGTTGACCCAGTAGTTTACCCTTCTACAGCGACGGCCTGGTCGATGGTCATCTCATTGGCTGTAATTTATATCAATAATGCCTTATCAGCCTTACCTTCAAATAGCCTTTAGCCTTTTTTTTTGCGCAAAATGATTTCTAGCTGTGATGAAACAGCTCAAACGAAGGTGAGTGGGTCATGTGATCACTGGCAACATACCCTTTTTTAAATCTTAATATACCCTTAACTGTAAAACAATTTTCAAATTAATCTCAATGACGCAAAATGAATAAAAATTAATTGAGACCCTAGCTACTCTCAAGTCTTTCCAATAGACTGGATTTTTTGCTTTATTTTGGAGGCAAGCATCTGAAGGCATTAAAGGAATTGCATCCCAAGTCACTAAACCGCTTGGCATGGTAGGGACAGGACTGCCTATGGTGGAATATACTGTAAAGAGAGAGTACAAAAAATAGATACACCAAGTCACACAAGCCACAGGGATATTAATTTTAAGAATCTACACTGCCCTGTTGAAAAGTGAGGCTTACTCTTCAGTGGTCTCCTGAGAAGGACCTGTCTTCCAGTATTGACCTGTGTTGCATACTGGTTTCAACCTGACAAACAAGTGATTCAGACATCCATAATTGTCTGTGATCTCAATGGCACCTCACCTCCCAACGGCCACCGGTGCAAACCTTTATATATATACTATAGCGTCAAACAGCATCAGAGGAAACAGTAATGATCTCTAACAGAGCAAATGTCTGTATATGTCAGGGAAATGCTAATGGTTCATTTATACCCCAATGCAGTTGCAAAGGTGTGACAGCATCCACAAAAAAATAAATAAATAACATTAGGACGTGTGTGTACATTAACCAATCAGATGCCTTCACATTCAAACACAATGGTGTCGTAAGTTCTGTAAAAGTTCTTAAACTATTTGATGGTAATTAGAGGAAAACACAAATTCTGCTCAGGTATTACATAACAATACACTACATATGAAAATGCCCTGTCTGAAACAGGAGGGTTTAAAGTATATTATATAAGACCCCCAGCTTCAAAGAACAGAAGAGCTGAGTGGATTCATTTTATTTTTGACAACAACATCCCAGCTACAGTCAAAAAATACTTTTTACACGTGCAAACCACTTTTTGACCGTTTGATCAACCTGGGCCAGTAGCTACAACACTAGAGGGATCAGTCCCAACTTACCGTGGCAGAACGAAATGTAATTATTTAAAATATATATACATATATACACAGTATGATATGGGTTTCTTTGGCTGTTTAGCACAAGTAAACGCCAACAGCTGAGGTAATAACTTTGATGTAGGCCTAAACTAATTTTCTAGAATGTTATTGGCGTTACTTGCTGCAGGACTAGTTTGTTAGTAGAATGTCTGTAAGAACATGAGTAAAAAGAGAGAATGGGTATAGGTGTTAGCATGTTGTGGTAGTGGAAAAGGTGTTTCACGTTTATCTGTGCTCCTTTTTACACGTCATAAAAAGACGGGATTATTGCATCTTTATTCCGCCTCGCCTTTCTGTGTAAAAGGTACGGAGGTGGAATGGGGGTCATTTTTGTACCACCTGTGAACTCACAATCAGAGGGGCTCATAACAACAAGAAAGAGCACCCCCGCTGTTGCTTCTTTCCCGATAAGAAGCAATAACATTCAGCGTTTAAATGCCTCTGCGGTCAGCAGCACTATCTCAAAAATGTTTTCTATTTAATTTCTTATCTTAATCAATTGTCTTTTTATTTGTTCTTTGCCTTAATCTTAAAAGTTCTTTGCCTCTCTTTAAATTGCCACTGAGTATGAAATGTGGTATATAAATAAAGCTGCCAGCTGTGGCTGGACGGTAAAAAGTGTGCCTGCCGGTCTACTACCTACCTGCATACTTGCGTGCACTCCCCCCCCCCCCTGCACTTATTGCGCGTGACCGGACTCTTCCACAAAGATAGGCAGTCAGACCTATACAGTAGCTAAAGTTAGTGAGCCAGTCGCCAAATGGCAGAGAAAGTGTAGCTTATGTCTACAACAGCTTGCATTCGCAAAAAAAAGACAGAATTAGAGCATTCTGCCTCTGTATCTTTTACACAGAACGGCAAGGCGGAATGAAGTCGCAATATTCCCACCTTGAAAACCAGGTGTAAAAAGGACAGTGTTTAGACGTAATGTTACTGTCACAATCAGCACGCACAGGCCCATGCACGCTCCGTGCCTCCTTTCCCCAGTACGCACCTGTAGGTTGATGAGCCCTACAGGTGCGCCTACTTAGTTTTAATTATGTGGACTATTTAAGGTTTGACCGACAGCACATGTTGGTCATTGTTTTGTGCTTATGCCCTGTACGTGTGTGTTTTACATTAAAACTATGCATTGAGCGTTGCCCCTGCTTTTTCCGCCTGTGTGTTTTCCTCTGGCTCGCGCTTACTCTCGCTCATCGCACACCAATCGTTACAGTTACCTTAATGTTATTTGGTTGGCCTAGACTACAATCACCACACCCACAGACCAGCCAAGAGAAAAGATGATGGATCAATGCAGTATGTTGTATTACAAGTACTTCTATGCATTTCAATAAACTTACTATGTGCTGAGTCAAGGCAGACCCAATAAAATGAGAAATACAGTTTCATTGTTTTGTTTTTGTAAGGAGAACAAAATGCATTTAGTCTATATGGATTTAGTCTGTTGATGGCATTTTATGTGGAAATGCAAACTGCTGTGCAATGTAAGGTAATATGAATATTTCACTAAGGTTAAACTCCTTTCTCTTATGCCAGGTATGGCAAGGTGTCCAACAAGAACACCAGGACGTGATGAAGGTTTTACACACTGAAGGTGGAAATGGACTACAGTAACATCGCAGTAATGAACTAAAATGCCCCAGCTGCCGAACACACCAAAAAAATTGTCACCAATATATGTGCACATTGTGGTCAGAACTTTAATATACAAGAGTTGCACCGGAATTACGTGTTCAATGCTATCAGCCAAAATAATTATGCAACCCAACTTCCTGATAGCGCTGACATGGTTACAGGGTCCTATATATCAGACATTCAGCACGAGTCGCTTATGTGACGTAGTGCTAATGAACGGAAGCGGCTGAGACTACTGCACTGCAGCTAGGCTGGAAACCTTCTGGTCCGCACAGAAAAAAATGAATAATTCGTATTTGTCTAGAGTGCATTATCTGTTCACTTCCGTAGATGTATTTGTATTGGGTTACATCCATAGTCAGGACTCATGCGCTTGAGCGGCATGCACTCTCCAAATTTTAAATCAAAATAACATTTCTGTAACGCAACTTTTAACCACAAGGGTAATTATGGAAACAGATAAACGAGTAACTTTTATTAAATACAGTAAAACTAGAAAAATATACTCCTCAAAAGATTCCAGCCCCCTTTATGACAAGCACGGCACTAATGCCTTTCAGCAGACATACTGATACATTATCTGTCAGTATGGACATATTGGAGTGTTGGGACTCTCTGTATTGCATCTAAAACATCAAGGCTCTCAAAACCTACTGTAAGTAGTCATTACTTTATGTCGTCACGCTAATACTGCATGGACTAATGGAGCAATATATTAGAGCAGTGTATAGGCATATTTTCACTTCAGAAAGCTTGTGCATTTTCAGTTATATCTGTCTAGAAGGTTATTGATCTTCTTCTAGGCCAGGCCCAAAGCACTGATGCTTTTAGCAGCCATAGGCAGGCCCACCTAAGAACGCTGCCATGCATACTTCAGTTTGAACTGAGCCAGAGGGACTGAGCTCAGTTCAATGTGCAACATTCTTGAACTACTTTCAAAGACGTTTGGTGCGTTTCATTACACATGGGACTGAATCCGCTTACTTGTCCAATAGTCTGACTGATGCATATACAAAAGCATGGAACCAGTTAGGGTGTTTTACAAATGTTTGTGACCCATATATGATTATAGTATTTGTCATCATAACTATTTAAAACCAGCAAATATTTTAGCAAAAGTCAAGGTCAAATCTCCTGCAGCAGCACAACTGATTTCTTTATTGTTATTAGCCATGTGTATGTTGTCCAACTCAACTCCGTTTTTTTGTAACTGGATGTTGAGTCCAACGTCGTTTACGTTCATTGAACGCAAATGAAAAGTTACACTGTCCTGAACGCAGCCTGACTTCATACGCTCGGCAGAATGAACCAGAGCTCAGCCAGGGTTAGCCAGCAGCTTTATTTTAGCCATCAACAACCCAGAGTCAATTAAACATCTTCATGTCTTTGTCTCATATGAAAAGGAACTGAAATGAATCAATGGGGCTTGTCTGGAGATTGGAAGCCATTATGGACTAATGACTGAATGACACAATAATGGCACCTTGAGAGTGCTTGTTAAAGGCCTTTAGTGAGTAGGGAATGGCTTTTAACTTCAAATGACAGGACTGATGGAAGTGTTTTTTATGGCATACAAAAAACGCAATATGAGATTTAATTCATGGTAAAAAATAGTTTGCTATAAAAACAACTGAAGTTCTATTCTTTCAACTGTTGCACTCATTGTTAGTCACATTACACATAAGTACCAGCAAAATGCAACCTGAAGAATAAAATAAAAATAATAAATAATAAAAAACTACCAGCAGAATTTCAAAACAACCCAAAAAAAGCAATTGAATTTTTGTCTGAAAAGCTGCACTAATTACACACAGTTTAACTAGAAGACCGCAGGTTATATCCTTGTCAACAGCCAAAAATATTTTCTTGTCAAGACATTCTTAAAACACAGCCCTGCTGGGCCTCTGCTGCGTCCATCTGAACTTACACATCCCAAACATACACGACATTCACAAATATATACAAACCTTAAGTATTTACTATACTTATTGCTCTGTTAATATTTACAGCGGCAGTTTCTATGAGTGGAATAATTTAAAATTGCAGATGTCAATGCAATGTTTATTTGATGTAGGTTTACTGAACCTCTATCATTGGTGTTAGTGCCTTGCTCTCTTCACTATAGAACCCCCATTATTATTATTATCCAAGGGATATATTACACAAATTCAAATATTAAATTAATCATGCTTTGTAGGTTTGTCCTACATTCAGTGTACAAAAATGAAGCCATTTTCTACAAATGAGGTCCCTGGACTATTAGCTACATGGCTCCCAAGACCGCTGCTTGGAAGTAGATTTTGGTATGAGGGAACCTCATTGGTTAATGCAGTAGTCTTGTAGTCGGAGAACATCAACTGTAAGGGGACTTGAGGCTCTGGCAGGAGACACTACAGAAATACTACATCCTGGCAGGCCTCAGTACAGGCTAGCCACACAGCTGCAACAACCAAAATGAATGTCTTAGAGCAAAGTTACTTTAAAAAGCTGTTGACTATAAACTTGTATTAAAAATAGTTAAATAGAATATATAAAATAAACATCATCATCATCATCATCATCATCGTCCGCTTATCCGGAATCGGGTCGCGGGGGCAGCAGCTCCAGCAGAGGACCC
>JAOEHI010052773.1:0-16170 GCA_025447815.1 Percopsis transmontana | reverse complement strand
TGTGTGTGTGTGTGTGTGTGTGTGTGTGTGTGTGTGTGTGTGTGTGTGTGTGTGTGTGTGTGTGAGAGAGAGAGAAGGTAGCGGTTGACCAGGTCTTGGGATCTCTCAAAATTGGTTGCAACATACTCTACGTCAAGTCTTAATATCCTCCTGGAACGAAATAGCCACTGCCACACTCATTAGAAAAAAAACATCAGAAATGATGTCAGTAGTCTATTGTTTGAATTAATTGAAATTAGCCATGGTGACGCTTGTTACTCCTCTGTGTTTCCAGTGTATCTCTGCCATCATTAAACCTCCGGTTGCGGACACAGCAGCCTTCCTGCTTGGTCACTTGCTCAAAGACATAGGGCATCTGACCAGGTCCTTGGGCAAGGGGACCGATGACACCGTCACTGCTGTTCACCTGCTCATAAACAGCTTCCTGGAACCCAACCAGCCTCCACAGTGTAAGGATGTCACTCATCTCGTTTATTAACTTAAAATCTGCATTAACGTAACCTTACTGACTTTTAAAGCAACAGTTCCCATTTTGTGTCTGGAATTATTGTGGTTGAAACCCGTGTTACAAAAACATTGTTTTGGTTTGAAACTCAGACAGCACATGCCCCGCCCACACCTAACTGCTGAGTGGCTGGCATTCCTCTTTACCCCTTCCCTTTACTGTGTTCATAGGCTCACATCTTCTCTAGTCACATGCTTTTGTACATAGTTGTGCAAAATATAAACAGTGAGCTGGGGATGCCATAACGCAATCGATGATACCTTTTAATTACTATTAGTATTAAAATTAAAATTGGTGTTCCCAAGCCCCAGTGAAGCCAACAGTATAACATTATTACAAGTATCTGTGTACTGGCAGTACATTATGCGTAGTAATGTTTTTTACCTCAGGCCTGCTACCTTGGTTACATGTGTACCGTCCATATCAAGCTTTGATCACGACTGTATTATAACCTTACCAACTTTTAACAAACATCCTGATGTATTTTCCTTCAGGGCCCGCTCCCTATGACAACGTGCTTTCCACCAAGGAGACCAGAAATGGCTGGGAGATGACCGTGAGCAACACTATCCTCACACCTCAACTGAAGGTACAATTTAATAATCCTACATATCTGGTGTTTTCATTTTTCCTACCTTGCCTGTGAGATCTGCATAAGTGAGGCAAACATTACCATAACTCATGCGGTCCGGTTAATCTATCCTCCTCAGCACTTAGACAGGCAGCTAAAGGAAGTCAATGCGTTCATCCGGACGGATTCCCGGGTGTCCGCCAATCCCGTCATCAAGATGATATTCGGGGATCCTCGCCTCTTCTTGGCCTCGCTGCCTCAACACTCTCTGATCCACGGCTCTGCTGTGTGGAGCTGCAGAGAGAAGGTTTCTCTGCTGAGCCTCAGCCACATTGTGGAGCAAAACGACGGCAAAGACACCTTGCCTGTACTCTGGAGGTTTCTGCATCGGGTAAGGACATTAAAGGTGCCTGTTCAGAAACCTGTGCTGCGCGATACCTGGCACAGTGCCGTTGGCTTTTAGCCATGGCGATCTGCACCTGGTTTTCGAAAATTTCCGGGAAGCAATTGTCAAATGAACATGTCATAGGCACAGTCTAGGTAACTGTGCAAGAACAATACCGTGTCTAAATCAGCTCTCTAAGGAGATATTTTAAGCCGATGTTGCTTGCAGGTGTACTAAATGGAAAACCAGGTGGAATTTATATGAAAAAAAACACATGGAAAATTGCCATCCTCTTTGAACGAAGAGCTTTTCATTAATGTCTACATGACCTTTTTTAGCTAGCAAGCTAGGTAGTCTTGTTTTGCTTTTAGGTTAGTTTTTATACATTCATTTGTACACTGCTTGGAAATATTTTAAATAATTGTCTTTAGCTACTAAAAATACCCTAATAATAACTAATAATAAATGTGGTAGCTTTATCTGCATCTTTTTTGGTCAAATGTAGTGCTCAACATTGAATTTTCATTACTATTATTTTCCCTTCCAGGAGGCCGAGCTGCGATTGGTGAAGTTCCTACCTGAAATCCTCACACTCCAAAGAGATCTGGTTAAGAAGTTCCAGAATGTCACTGATCTGACTTTTAGCACCATCGCCGAGTTCCTCCAAAGTCAGAAAGCAGGTACTAGAAATAAGTTATCAGTCAGTGGTTCTCAGCGCTCTCTGTGCTGTGGTTCTTTCATAACACACAACACAAAATTCTACTCAAGTCTACAATTACAGTACTGCTGACTGCTATTTACCCCGAAAATAAACTGTTTAATGTTGGAGGTTAAAAATGTTACATCATGCTAATTTTCATCCATTTTCTTAAATCACTGATTTGGGTATTTTTATCTCTATCACTAATGTCTATTATTTAATATTGTGTGAATCAAATGTTTTTACTTAGCCTCCCTGAAAGCCTTGTATGAGAGATGCATCCAAATCTTCCTGACAACATGGAATCAACTCCGTGTCTCCTTGGCAACCAATGGTAAACGCAGAAAAGAAAGAGGCTCATACTGGTATAATTACAAAGGCCTACTCACCTGACTTGTTGTTAATATGTGGTGCTCTAGGTGAGATTAAGATCCCGACAGAGTTCTGCCGAGAGGACCTGGACCTGACCAGTGACTTCAAGGTGCTGTTGCCACGGCGACAAGGCCAGGGCCTGTGCTCTACAGCCCTGGTCAGCTACCTCATTGCCCTGCACAACGACCTCATCTACTGTGTGGTCAAACACACCGGAGAGGAGACCAGGTGGGGGCGCTGTTGCCACATGAAACATGCCTGTACATGTCTGTGCTGAATTCCTGTGTGAAGTATGTTTCTGTTGGTGTGAATGTCATGGATTCCAGATTGGCGTCCCGGCTATGGCTGTGGGACTGCCCTGATCCCTACAGGATACTTTAAGTTTGAAATCCTAGCTGGATCGAGGATGCTGATTCTTGGACCTTCTTTATTACCGCCGTAGGTTGTTCTCCATAAGCTAACCCCTCCATTGCACCTCCCCCAGCTATAAAGTGAGCCCCGCAGACCTGACTGATCTGCACGTGATTCGCTACGAGCTGGAGAGGGACCTGATGCCCCTGGTGCTGTCCAACACCCAATACAGCATAGAGCGAGGCCAGGAGACCCTGCACGAGTACGACCTGCCTAAGATCCAACAGCAGATCCTCACCCGCTTCCTGCAGGGCAAGCCTCTCATCACGCTGAATGTGAGGTGACAGGGAAATGTGTTTGTTTATCGGTGGGAGCAGGCACTTGGGTCCCTAACGCCCCTACTGTCTCCCCTCATCTGCAGGGCATTCCAACACTGGTGAATAGACACGACCGCAACTACGACATCATCCTCAAGGATGTTAAAGTGAAAGTCAGTCAGGTAAGCTGTTCTGTCTATACGGCCGACTATACTCATTTGGATGGATGGATGGATGGATGGTGGGATGGATGCAACAGCACCTACGCTGACAAATATACATGCGATAAACAACAGGCAAAGTTTATTAGTCAAGTAAAATGGCAGAGCCACGATACATGAAATGTACTTTCCCAGTAGCAGCTCTGGCACACCTTTAAAAAAATAAAAATATTTAAAAATACAAAAAATGTTTATGTTATAATGTTGTTAAATGCTAAATATCTAAAGAAAAAACAGTCAAATCCTAATCCTATTAAGTCCTCAAACCCCATTGATTTACACGACACGGCATTCAACCATGCAGCTGCTTATTCCCCACATTTTGTCCGCGTCAACAGGAGCCCCTCCAGACCCTGACCTCGTCTGCCCTGGCGGGGGAGCTGCAGGCCTACAGCGAGGTGTGTGAGGCCCTGTCCACGGTGGAGGTTGCCCTGGGCTTCCTGGCCATGACCGGCGGGGAGCCCGGCATGCAGCTGTCCTGCTACCTGGAGGAGGTGCTGCAGATGGGAGACCAGACGGCCCCTCACATCCTCAAGGTCAGCCTGTCTGAGAATGAACACACGGAGATGGTGTTTTATCGGACGCTTGCAGGGTTTTGTTACTGTTATTCCCTTATTGTAGTGCGTGATTCAGCTGACGCCTGTCCTCGCAGTGTGTGAGCACTATGCGCAATAGAAACACAAGAGAAATGTTTTGCAAGCTGTTGTGCTGGCGGATGGCCCCCCCCCCAAGAACCCCATATTTACTCCCCAGCTCCCTTTGAGGGGTAGAGAATGATGTGAGCCTCTGAGAGCTACAGGGGAGTACAGTAGGGAGAAATGCGAGCCATTCCACATTCAGGCGTGCACTCTCTTAAGTTTCAAAGCAAAACACCGTCTTTGAAACACTGGTTTACTTTCAAACGCAAGAGACAGACACAAACTGAGTGTACTTTTAAAATGCAGGGTTGAGTTTATTAGCATGTAGACACTGTATTTGGTGTGTGCATGTCCGTGTGCATGTATTGAATTTTGATACAAATAAGCAATAGGAAAATAAGCACTTCTCCTGCCTGTGTTGCCTACAGGCCCTGAGCATGTGCTGCCTGAGGCACTGTGTGGCACTATGGCAACTCCTGATCGCCCTCAAGTCAGAAAACATGCTTCGCCTCAAGAGGGTAAGGCAACACACAATTTCGGCACAACCAACAGAAACACTCCAGTAGTAGAGCTTCTTATTGATATTTTGACCATGTTGGACATGTGTCTTTATATTTTGTCTCCCCTGGGGAAAAGTTGGGAATTCTTATTAGGTGGTTATTATTTCCAATTATAGTGTGTGTGTGTGTGTGTGTGTATATATGTGCATGACTACTGACACATTAATTTTATATTTCCCTTAGGCAATTAATAAAGTGTTATCTTAATTATGAAAGTTATTCTGATGTCACATAATCACTAATAGATAGATGTTATATAGATAAACATTGCATCACATCGTGCCTGTAACCCCTCAGGATCCGTTTGTGGGGATATCGGAGGTGTACAAGCAGGCCCTGGGTGAGGAGGAGCACAGGTTGCTGACTGGCTTCTTCTCCAAGAGCAGCGCTGAATCTTTCTTCCTGGAGATGCACGAGTTCCTGCTGCTCGTCCTGAAAGACCCCAAGGCACCTGAAACCTACAGACCTGACTGGGGGTAAGATGGTGCTCAGAGAACCAATGGGATGGGGTGTGTGTGTTGTGTGTGAGAGAGGAGAGAGAAATATGATGAACTGAGACATGAATTGAATTACAGTAAATGCTGAATTTTGTTTACAGGTAGAGTGTAAGAAGTCTCTTGCAGTCCTGGGTTTGATCCCATATAGGCGTCCTTAATTGTAATCATCCTTGAGCAAGATGCCTAATCCCTACCTGCTCCTTAATACTTGTAATTGTGCCCACTGTCAATAACCAAATATTCCCATGCTCTAATCCT
The DNA here is from genome assembly GCA_025447815.1 of Percopsis transmontana. Lineage (NCBI taxonomy): Eukaryota > Metazoa > Chordata > Actinopteri > Percopsiformes > Percopsidae > Percopsis > Percopsis transmontana. Next base: position 10,795 of record JAOEHI010052773.1, on the reverse strand, counting down.
AGACTTAAAGTGTATGTATGCCATATCTCTTGTAGCTTGAAAGACACACTTGTGTCTTACCTGGAGCGCAAAAACCTTGACGTTCAGCCTGATGTTGAAGAGTTCTTCCCCGAGCAGATCTGCCTGTCCCAGTATATTGAAGCGTGGAAGTTCACTGTGGCCTTCAAGCAGGAACGCAATCAGCGATAATCACAATGACTAATTGACGTATTTCTGCCTTTATATTATCATTCAAAGGCCTCAGGTAATGTTTACAATATTGTTGATAAATCAAATGTATTTGCAGTTGTAGTATTAATAAATATTCTACTCCATCTGTCCATATTATATTTACACATGTGATGTGGATTTTAAAAAAAGAAAAATTCAACATGTGTCAGTTCTTCTGGGTACATATTGCTGTGTAGTGTTCAGGATGTTGAAATTCCTTTTGTGTGCACTTTATTCCATTGTGAATTTCTTTGTTTTTTTTTTACTCGGGTACAAAATTATTGCAGGTGAAAACAAATGACCAATTTAAGAGAAATATTTCATGGCCAACTAGATTTTGCTTCTTTGTCACTGACATTCTTAAGATTTTTTTTATTCATTCCTCAACTTAAGTTCACTTCTTGTTAGAAATGACAAAGTTGCAGATTGTTTTATACTTTCCTGTCCAACATTTCTGTACCCATTTCACAGCTGGGGAAAAAAATAAATAATGCAAGCAGTATAGCATACTGTGTGGTGTATTTATGGATTGGCTGAATATTGCACAATAGTCATAAGGGCTATCTGAGTTTGTGTACAACTGCTTAAGCAGATCAAAATGGAGTAAAATCAGAGCTACTTCTAATTCGTTGGACACAAACTAATAAATGACCAGTCCTGTTACACAGACCTGCCAACAGCAGGCTTGTTGACTTGTTACATCACTACCCAAAGGGAAATGGAATGATTGAGTGCTCAGGAAATGCCTGCCCGCCCCAGGTTAGGTGACTTTGTGACCCTCTGTTGGTGGGAGCTCAATGTGTTTCTGATCAGGGTGATGGACTTGATAAGGATAGAGCCACGTAGCTGCGCAGCTCCCTAATTCGATCTATGCCAAAGCAGTGTTTAGCATAACAATGTCAAATCGAAGCACAGATCTTCTAAAAGTAAACCATCCTAACGGCCACCCCCTCGGCTGTCAAACCAGGGGGCTGTGAGCAGAACGGGCAGTCAATGTAAGCAATAACTTGAAATGCAGCCACAGGATTGGAAGACTTCCAAATTCCATTGAAATGTCAAGGAATCAGGATATTTCTTCAAGCATAACGACCCATGTATTAAACAAGAGAACGATTAAGAAATTGATTAGTGAGTAGATTGGGTCTCAATAGGGCATCAAGCATTGCTCTGAGGCATTTATTGGCCTTAATCTGCCCATAAAGACGAGAAGCTAAAAACCAGGACCTTCCATTGGCATGTTTTGGTGTGCACAAGGTTAATGCTTACTCCCAACTAGCCTTGTTCCTGCTGCACGTTGGTAAACTACCCTGTGGGACTAGATAAAAGTACATCTTGAACAGAAATATCTACTGTTCCTATCTGTGGAACAAGCATCAGTGACCAAGTTCAATCACTCTTCCTCCTATGTAGTCCTCAAAACTTCCATGCTGATAACCCAAAGAACCGGACACAAAGGGCCTAATTGCTCCGCTATACGATACTGCCTTTGTCAGATGGATGAAAAGAAATTGGAGGCAAAACTGCACTGCAGCACACAGCACATGTAATCATATTGTTGAAGGACAATTGACATTGGGTGGCGACAAGAATCGTATACGGATGTACAAAGCTGAACAAGAGCCTCGTTCAAAACATGGATGTTTGCAGACATATTGAAGAGGATGGTTTAGCCCCTCTAAACTACAGCCAACCTCTAAAATCTCACTATTGAATTTCCTTTAATTTTGGAGCAAATATGCTCTAACTCTAATATTAAGGACAGGTTGCCATCTTTATTTTTCTGACATAAATGTCCATTTTAATCACAATCTAAACATTATCCTCAAAGTCTATAATACATCATTACCTTTTTTCAATTAAGGATGGCTTTGTCAGTCCAGTAAAAAAAACCTCCAAACTTACCTTTGAATTGTCACTGTTCCACTGTTCACTAGTGGATCTTCCTGTTTAACCCCGGATATCGTCAGATGTACACCTCGGAGATCTGACGCCAGCCTGGCGCTTGCAACCAGAAGTAGTCTAACATTTTAATGATTGAGGTATGAATATGGTACCATGAAAAATCCCCTAGACCCCAGTAGGCTAAACCAAAAAGGCTACTGTATTTTCTGTCGGGAATTACATGTGCTTTACTGGCGGTCTGGGTAAATGTTTTGTTTAATTTAGCCCTTCAGGGTGCTGCTGTTATTGCGTTATTATCAAATTAGTGTATTTTAATTACTACGTCATCGGAAATGTCTGTGCCAGTGGGTCAGGTTGGGGTGAGAGCAGTTACTGTGTTCTTAATCTCATGTTGCGCAGTGAAGAAGGAAAAATAAATAAAACAAGAACAACATAAATTCCAATGAGAACAATTGCCCCACATCTGTGAATTATATTCGCTAATAGTGTGCACTTCTTCATTCGGCCGACACTTATGCTGCCCTCCAAGCACACGGAAGAAATTAAGAGCGTGGCTGACATATTGTTCTATTAGATATGTGAAGAGAAAATACAATTACTATTTAAGTGGAAAAATACTACGGTATTACAGGGGCACTGCATTTAATGTTTCTAATGTGAAGGCAAAGATGGCATATTATGAAAAGCTTTGCATTTAAATTATATCAGATGTTTACACTGGCGTTTAAATATTGTCCAGAGTTAGAATGCAAGTAGTTAATAAAACTGTCTGCGTGTTCCTGTTTTCCTTATTCACCGAAAACTAGCAAACCCTATCTATGTCTACAGTAGAGCACTGATAAAACTGTATTTTGCTGTATTACAAATCCTGACATACGCACAATGCCAAGGACTTTGCTCGATGTGAGGAGGTGTTTTTTTTTCAGTTAGGTGGAGCCTGCCGCTCAAGACTCACTAGGGCCAAGAAATCTTAACCCAGCATTACCAGTTTCATTACTAAGGTTTGAATTTCAACACCAAACTGTCTGCAACAGGCAGACAGCTTTGCCCTTGCGCTCCACAGCAATAATATCACATATTGAATTGGATTGTTATGGTAAGATGAGATGGTGTTTGAGAAGCCCAGAAATATGTCTAGCATTTCCCAAATAACAATAAGAAGCAGGCCGAACAGGGCTGTGGTGTCGGGTGCTATGTTACATTTGCAAAGTGAGAATCCCCTGCTGCTCTCTGTTACTCTAGTTTTGGGAAAGCGACGGATACTGGATACAATTATTGGGGCCAAAGCCCTTCTCCCCCTCATTGCACATCTATCAGGATTGTATTTTGCTTGAAGGAGACTGGTTTGGAACACTATGTCTCAAGGCTGGACTTTTTTTGTAAAGTGCTGAAACAGAAATGCTCTCTTCTGTCATCTAGAATACCAGTGTGCCAGTGGACATTTAGAAATTGTTATGAATCTTGGCCGGTGACTGACCAAATAATTGTAATGGCTTCAGATAGTGCAAATCTAGCCAGGCACTCTATTCTATAAAACAATGTTTTGATACCTAGTATTTTAGGCTCCCAGTGTTGCTGGTTACCTTATGTTGCACCTAGCGAGGCATGGCTCTTCTTCTGTTCTATGTTCTGTTCTATCCTATTATACAAAACAAAATGATGCAATACATTTATTGTCCTACATGGGGACATTTGTGTTCTACTCCCAGTGTTGTGCTGGTTTTAATATGTTACACCCAGTAAAGTGTTTCTATTCAATCCCACTCTGGTACGTCCTGTTCTGTTTTATTCAGTAATGTTCTATACCATCTGATTCTACTCTACCTGTTCTGTTCTACTATATTCTATTATGTTGCTTGGAGGGAAACCTGTCCATTTCTCCATGCTGTGTTCTCCCAGCACAGCCTCCTAACTCCAGCCACCACTAGACTGTTACCCCCCCCCCCCCCACACACACACACACACACACACCTACAGTACCCCCCACAGCGATTCCACACTCAACCTCTGGCTGAGCTTCTTCCAGGCAGCTGCTCCTGATTCTGTAGTCATCCTGCAGATCTTCAGCTGTTCCCACTTCCCCAAGGGTTCCTGTGTGATGGATTAGCACTTTAGTTCTGCTGCCTATGGCCATCACTGGCCGCACACAACACAGTGTGGGGGGTTTGCCCAAATAAAAAAAGATAATGTTTAAAGGATTATAAAATTTTCATAATTTCAATTTTTGTTAATTCTCTCATCTGCTTAATTATAATTGATGCAAAAGTCAAAGGCATACATTTTCAATGCAGTTTGTTGTTGTTTATATAGACCTAGTATTTTGTTATGCTGTTGTGCTATAAATCCCGATAAAACGTTATATTTGGGGGTCCCAGGTCAAGCTTGTTGACTGAAAGGGTCTTATGAGGCTAGTGGTCCTGCAGGTGTCTCCTTTGATTCTGGAGACAGCAGGTAGGAGGTCCAGACCCTCTGTATTTCTGTTCTTTTATATATAGTATATGTATATACATGAAATACAGTAATGTATATAATGTATATACAGTACATACTTGCATAAAATGTTTCTGTAAAATCTTTGCCTTGTCGGTAGGGGTTAATGTCAATAAAGATCTATAAAGCTAGCCAATGTAAAGTTTTCATTTTCAATTTATTTTTTAGGTAAAAAAAACAACTGGCGTCATCACTAGAGAAACTGTCTGTTGGAAGAGAAACACAGATGCTTCCTGGCACACAGAAATGAGTGTTAATACAATTATGGACTGCTCTCTTTTCTTTCTTTCTTTCTCTCTCTCTCATCCATTCATCCTCTCCTCTCCTTCCTGTCATTCCTTGTTATCTGATGGCCTATTGGCTGTGAATAGATAATGACTGTGCGAGAGAGGCTCTGTTTACCGTGGATACTGAAGGATTACAGTGATTACTGCTGGTGCCAGCGTCGTAAGAGGCCAGCAGACTCTGTCACAGTCTATGGAGGTGCCGACAGTTATCCTGTCCAAGATTGGAAAAGTTGGATTATGGTTTGTGTTTTCTGCACCTGGGTGATGAGAGACTAATTAGAAAAAAGAGGAGCGGGACAATGCCAAAAACCTGAGGGGTTTGAGGTTTGAGGTTACAGTATAGGGGTTTCAGTGGGAGAAAAAGTGAGATGCTGTCTGCAGAATCAGTTACACTATGGCTGTTTACAGTGTAACAGCTCATGTTGTTTACTATGCTGGACTAGTTATTATGCCAGTTCAGAGAAGAAGTCACCTCCTACTAGCACACCTTCACCTTGGATTCCCATAATATGTGGTTCCTTGACTGCCGTGCATTAGGTTCTCTTCTGGTCGGTCGGTGTTCTGTTTCATGGAGCTCTCTTGTTGGCCCCAGCACAAATACACAACACCTTCTCTGATTGCACTTGATAATCCTCAATTATAATTCCGCTGATACGGATACAGTGGTTGCAGCGGAGATGGCCTTGAGCCCCAGACTAGGGCCTTGACGTTGTTGGCTCCTGCCCGATCCCTCGACAGTTCATCAGCTGTGCTCTGGGGCAGCGGGGCAAAATAAGCAAGTGTTTCCATTAAGAGCTCCGGTGCCTGTGTATTTGTACTCACAATGAGTGTATGTGTTGCAACGGCGAGAAACACGAGCCCATCAAAGACCGCACACAAAGTGTTTCACGTGTAGCGGTTCACAGTTCAAATAAATCAAGCGATCCCCAGTTAAGTGCGTTAAGCCCATAACCAGGAAGTGCCCGAGATAAGTATGTTAATGACTTCAGCTGAACACAATGCCATAAATCGGGTCAAACACATCCGCAGGTATGAGAAATGTACATTTTTCTGAAGGAGACCTTGGTAAAGACACCCCTGGCCAAACAACTCTGATTGGAGGGGCTCACCTTGGTCTTAACCATAATACCAATGAATAATAACCATTGCGGAAGCAACGCTGTCAGAATGTCGGATTTGTGTGCAGATGAGCGGTCTAGAGGCAGAAAGGAATCTCATTTGAGTTCCACTACCGGGAAAACAAGCTTTCAGCACTTACTTCTGTCTCGCTCAAGTGGAATTCTCCCCTGGATTAAGCAGGGGACAGCCCGCCAGGCTGAGATGGGAATCACACATGGTGGATGTCCAATAGCATATCATTCCTAGACCTCTAAAAAGCTCTCTTTAGACTTATGACTCTGTAGTGTCAAAAGTGACAGTCGGACACATCAAACAACACTGTGCTAGGGGCCTGTTCTCCACTAATGTATGTAAGGTATCAATTAAGGGGAGAACTTAAATCCATCTGTGCTGTTCACAAGAAGACACAACTGTACAGAAAAGAGCCTACGGGAGCCCCATAACCTGTGGCCCATCTACCCTCAGCCTATGGCTGAGATCATCCATCTCATTCGGCCTGGCCTGCCAACATCGAGTATTAGCCAGAGCTCTTATTGAGGATCAGTCTGTGATTTGTTGGCTGTCCTGGTTATTAGAGATGGCATCAGAGAATTAAGGATTTTTGAAGCATAAGTAGATGGAAATAATAATGGGAAGAAACGGTTGCAACCCCCCCCCCCACCAAACGCTTCTTTAACCTGTAACACGCATAGAGAGATCTGTGTGCAATACTGTTGTTATTGGCACAACCAGGTTTTGGGCAAGTCAGCATTAACGGGCGATGCCCAGAGACCACATGCGTGTCATTTCCTGCCAGGGCAATCATTTGCTTATTACTGCTGTTCACTGGCAGCCCGCTCATGTTCTGCCTCTGATTTCCAAAATGAAACATGTATATTTTTCTTTTGTCGACAGCTGCAATATTTTCAGGGCAAATCAAGATTGCGGTCCAAGACGTTATGGGGTTTGGGTTGTTTTTAATTTTTTTGTTGAAAATTTGAGTTTATAATGGACTGTATGAAATGTTGAAGTCAGCCCATTTATAAATATGCTCAAGAAGTACCCTTGGCTTTGAAAAATAGTATGTTTACTCTACCTTGTAATGTCCCATGTGATGGATTTCTAAACTGTATACATGAAGCCTGCACAAACAATACAGACTAATTGCAAGCCATCTTGAATTACATGATATTTAGCTGGTTTTACACAGAGTGATAACAGGAAGGTCACATGTAATTAAATGTTATTAATGAGCATTTTGACTAAAATGGATGAGTAAGTCAATTCCTAACCCTTCTTTCCACAGCTCACAAAATAGTAGCTAGTTTTCTCTTTTATAAGACACTCTTTAATGTATTTCCTCCAGATATGTTTAAGATTATTTACAGTATATCATTATTCAACAGAGGCCAGCGCACACAATGTTTTAGTGTGCAATATTGTTGTTGTTGTCAGCAGAAATGGGCAGTATTTCTGTTACTTGTATTTGAAATACATATTTCAATTACTTTTGAGTATTTTGTGATTTGTATTTAATAGGGATGAAAAAATGTAATTGTAACAAGAAACTTTAGAATTGAGAAATTTTGTATTTTCAAAATACTCAAAATACTTTCTCAACTTAAGTCTGTGAAAGACCAGAGATTACAAGCCACAGTAAAGCTGAATTAGAGACCCTTATTTTTCTGGAGGACACTAGAAGGGACCTGCTTTCTCTGGAGCTGTACCCACTGAGCAAGCTCCTTTTTGCATGATCACACAACCCTCCCCTCTTCAGTTTTGAGAGACTGTTCTCATTTGCAGGAATATTAGTCCATCTGCACAGGAGGCGGTTAACACCAGATATATTTGAAAAGTTAGTTATTCTTAAAAGCATCTAATAGGCTATTAATTGAAGTGGTTGGTTCTCAACTGCCATGTCTTTTAATTGGACAGAGAGCAAGTTTCTACATACTGTACAAGACATACTATCTTTCAGTTTTATGTTCTTCCTTCCTGTAGGGTTTAAACTCTTACCAGATCCTTGTGTACATTATAAATCAGAATGTTCTGGCATTTTGTACAAATTCAGAATTCCCGATGTTACAAATGTATTTTCCATTATTTTGAAAATAAAAAAATGTATGTATTTGATCTTGATACATTTTCTGGGCACCAGTATTTTGTATTTTATTTTGATACATTTATTTGAGAGGTATTTCGTAGTTTGTAACAATGTACATTTTGATGTATCTTTGCCCATATCTGGTTGTCAGCACCAACTGTATGCCCATAGCAGTTAGTGGCCAGTTGGGGCCACTGTTTACTCAGATATTTCAATATTATCTGGATAGATTTGGTTCACAATTGAACTTTAAACAGCTTAACAAAATGGAACTTCAAACAGGTTGCTAGTGGAATTTTTTTGTTTACAGATTAATAGGTCATCATTGCCAATTCCCATGGCCAAGCTCAGTCACATGGATTTTGATCAGCCACGGCACCACAATGCATTTTAAACAAATGTATCAGTGTTTAGAAAGGACTCTCCAAACCACACGTTCTCAGCCGAAACTCAAGCTAAACAAATTCACTGGCAACTTATTCCAGTATGCCTTACTAAGCTCAGCCTTCCAAAAACGACAAAAGAGGAAACACAACAAAACAAAACAAAAAAAGGAACAAAGAAAGGGGACTGGCACAAAAAAGGGACCTTGAAGTTCACTGGAAGGAGTGAGCTTCTCTCTCATAGCGCCCCACAGTTGAGCATCAGTATTCCACGGCCATCGAATAGCTGGATTGGCTGACAGCACGGTGTACAGGCTCCTTGCCAACAAAGCACTAATGGCTGAATTATGGGCCTGAAACAGCTGGTCTCATCAACAAATAGACCAGATCATTATGTCTTTTCACTCTTCCATGAATCCAAAGATGATAATAATGAGGATAAGAGGAATAATTATGAGGATGGTAAGAGAGATTATAGGTGAAAACAGAATTGCCCCTGTATGTGTGTGGTGTGTGTGTGTGTGTGTGGTGTGTGCGTGTGTGTGTGTGTGTGTGTGTGTGTGTGTGTGTGTGTGTGTGTGTGTGTGTGTGTGTGTGTGTGTGTGTGTATATATCTATATTGCTAGAGGGTGGGATGTTTTCTTTTCTTGTGATGTAGCATGGGAACAGCTCAGAGATGTCAGATCACACTCCAGTCATTTATACAGGGGTGTGGGGATCATGTTAAGCTCTTGACCTGGGGTCTTTCTCAAGGCACTCCCTCGCCTGCTTCAGGCCAGCCAGACTCGCCCGAGGGGCTCTAGTGTGGATAACAAGGATGAGGTCATGACAATAGCTGATGTTGTAGAGCGAGGCGCAGCAACATGAAGGCTCTCCAGCATTCCTGGTGTCAAAAAAGTGGTAGTAACTGGTACAACTTTGACATACGGTGCTGAAATACCAGGGTAACTGCTGAAAGAGTTTCTCACAGATGAACTGGGTAGGTTCGGACTACTATAAGAAACTGGACTGTAAATCAGATTTAGATGTAATTTTAACTACCGCACAACTCCAATGGTATCTACCTGTATGGTAGCTATGATACAACGCACAACAAACAATTACAATTAGGTCATTTAGCAGACACTTTTATCCAAAGCGGCTTACAATTATATGATGCTATTACAAGGAGCAGATATGGGTTAGGCATCCTTCTCAAGGATGCTTAGGCCTATAGGTAGGCCAACTCTGGGGCTCCAACCAACGACCTTCCGGCTGAGAGTTCAACACCTAGACTACTAGACTATCCCGACCCCTGTAAACACCAGTAAACACATTCTAATTCCATTGACGGTATGCTACTCGTATTGGTCTTTCGATATCAGGACTTCACCCTGTTCTTTCAGCAACATGTGTTTAAGTCTTACTGGTAATGCCAAACTCTGCATGCTCATTTTGTTTTTGGCTTGTCGGATGTGTGTTAACCAAAATAGTCCTATGTAATAAGAACAGAAAGGCAACGCTCACATTAAAAAAAAAATGTTTTTTTTAGCTTCTCCTGACAAAGTTGTAAACAGCCTAGCGTTCAGCGTAGCCCAGATGTGCCGCCGTCCGGGCCTTCCATTACACATTATCAGAGCTGTGGGTTATCTGGCAGCCGGAAACATGTGGGATACAGCCTCGTTGGTGTCTTTACACTCCCTAGCTAATTTACTTTATCAGTGGTGGCTGGGCTCCTGGCAGCTGCTGCTCTAGCTAAGCGGCTACGCTTGTTTGGTTTGAGCAGGAGGCCCTGGAAGAGGGTGGATTGATAACAACCTAGGATGACTTCCAGCCAAGTAGATAGCACTCGGGCAGAAAGATATTGTCTCCTGTCAGTAGGAGTAAGAGACAGTGAAATAGGCTACCCAGAAGTTCAGGTGGGAGGATGGTATTCTTTGTTTCAAGGCCAATGGATATCATCAAGCTAATTACTAGCTCAGTACTATTACTTCTTAGAGGGTGCTGTTTAAGAATTGGGCTGTGGGCCGTAGGGGTTAACATGAAAAACAGTGAAAATAAGTATTTTCAAACCATGTTCTTTACAATGTTAAATTGTACATATTCAGTAAAAGTCTGAATGGCAACACATCTGCAATTTTTGATGCTTGTATATTAACCTAAAACATAGGCTATAACTTATATACAAACATGTATTTTAACTTGAAACTGTGGAGGCCAACTGACTGAAATTGCTCTGTCTTGACACATTTCATATGAGGTGATTCATGAAATGTGGGTCGGGGGGGGGGGGGGGGGGGGGGGGGGGGGGGGGGGGGGGGGGGGGGGGGGGGGGGGGGGGG
>JAOEHI010052772.1:0-16172 GCA_025447815.1 Percopsis transmontana | reverse complement strand
AGAGAGAGAGAGAGAGAGAGAGAGAGAGAGAGAGAGAGAGAGAGAGAGAGAGAGAGAGAGAGAAACAGAGAGAGAGAAACAGAGAGAGAGAGAGACAGAGACAGACAGAGAGACAGAGAGAGAGAGACAGAGAGAGAGAGACAGACAGAGAGAGAGAGACAGACGGATAGACAGAGAGACAGACAGACAGAGAGAGAGAGAGAGAGAGAGAGAGAGAGAGAGAGAGAGAAAGAGACAGAGACAGAGTGAAAGAGAAAGAGAGAGAGACAGGGAGACAGAGAGAGACAGAGAGAGAGACACAGAGAGAAAGAGACAGAGAGAGACACACACAGAGACACACACAGAGACAGAGAGAGAGACAGAGAGAGAGACACAGACAGAGACAGAGAGAGACAGAGAGACAGAGAGAGAGACACAGACAGAGACAGAGAGAGAGAGAGAGACAGAGAGAGAGAGACACACAGAGAGACAGAGAGAGAGACAGAGAGAGACAGAGAGAGAGACAGAGAGAGAGACAGAGACAGAGAGAGACAGAGACAGAGAGATAGAGAGACAGAGACACAGAGAGACAGAGACAGAGACACAGAGAGACAGAGAGAGAGAGAGAAACAGAGAGAGAGAGACTGTAGTAGTGATTGTCAGGATCACCTTATGTGCACAGGAGGGATATATGAGACTTCCTTTACACACAATGGGCCTCATGCAGGAAGCGATATACAATCACATTTCCTTTTATTTTTGTTCGTATCCACGATTTGTTCTTATTTTGTTAGTACCCACTGACTTCTGGGATTCACCAATGTTTTCTTATTTTTACGAGTGGTCGAGAAGCACTCTTACCAAGATAAGAGAAAAACATCTAGTTTTCACAGGCCACCAATTGTTTGTCCAACGCAAGGAAACATACGTTTTAAAACAATTGGATTCATTATATTCGTGGGCTAGAGAAATCATCTGCTTAAGGCCATCCAGGCCTTACGCAGAGAACACGCTTTTAGAGATCGCCCAGATCTATTTGATGAGACGGATGAATGGCCGCCGAGTTCTTTCAGACTGCAGAAGAGCACTGCTTTTAGATTTGTGTAATACCCCGGAGCCTCATCTTAGGCGAAACACACACACCGGTCAAATCCTGTACGTGCCTCCACATCCAGAGGTGGGTAGTAATACATTATATTTACTTTACAAACTTTTCACTTTTACACGAGTATATTTGTGAAGAACATTTTTTACTTTTACTCGGTTATATTCGGCTGCACTTCGCTCCTTACTTTTGTTTTCAGCCCACCCACTTTTTATTCAATGCACGTTCTGTTTGTTTCATTCTGTCAGAGAGACTGGTCTTTGTTTTGGCTCTGTCAGCCCCACATGACTCTGTTTCACCAACCAAAGTAACCAGTCACAGCTCACAGAAGGACGTGTGGACGTAAACAATAGCTCTATTTATACAGCGTAAAAAGTCTGGAATATCGTGGCTTTACACCGATTTGCCGCTCTGTGTAAAAGCACAAACTGGTGTGATGCCTCTGTTTGGTTCAATATAAACAAGCAAACGCGTCATAATTACTGTCTTCTTAACGGCTTTATTGGGGATCTTTATCGGCTGAAACCATGTCGGGTGAGTTGCAGGAGACAGAACACCCCTGGTCTCACATTTAAATCGTTTTCCTTGGACGATCAAAAACAATAGTTACATTATGCGCGATCTTCTTTGTCGGCCTAAAAATGTGGACATTTCAGGAACTCAACTTCGAACTTGGGAAGAAATGTGGTGGTAAGTGGTAATAGGTTAATTTTGGCTGTGAATCACCTTAGCCCTGTTACAGGACCCTTGGAAGTGAGCCTTTTATATTTGGTTGTTGACTTTATAAAGCATATAAATCAGGTCGCATGAAGTAACTACTTCTGCTGCCGCTAGTAACTACTGTAGGCGCCCCCTTTTAGGTCATGTGGAAAACAATGCATCAGAAAAGCCTATTAAATGTATAGGCTTCCTCCTTGACTTACCGCGATGCAGCGCACATTAATACCTGAATAGTGTTTTCAGGATTCCACTACTAGCGTCCCGAATGTGTAACCGACAACCCGTGCACACTCTTAACACACACACACCCACACACAAATCATCCTGATGATTGCCTGCTAACAGGTCACTTGACCAAGCCTACTGTGAGTGAATGAGCCTTTGTCCACAGACTCAATGCCTGTTCACTGTCCCTGAGTATGTTAACAAACTGAAAGCTTTTACCTTCAGAGGGAGAGAGGAGCATGGAGGCCTGGGGAGGCCTGCTACCCTTTAGAAGCTATGTATTTGTATAGTTTCTCAAGGGGCCGGTGCGAGCCTGGCAATGCACCTCAGCCAGCGCATTTGCTAATGAGTGCATTCTTATGGATTCAACCCTTTTACGGAGGCTGGCAGGCACTGTAACACTGTGAGGAACAAAGGCCAGCCCCAGGGATCTGCGCATCTGGTAATGCACTCTGGTAGTGCATGACCACTGTGGTACACCATTCTGGGTGTATGTTCCACCTACAAGGCCAACAGCCATGATCAGAGAGCTTCCACCGAGTCCTGCATCTGATAGGTTGACAGGCGGCCCCCAGAATATACCACCAACCGGTATTTAGTGCCCCTATCTGCCTGCTCGTGTACATTGACCAAGCTGGGTCCTATACGGTGGTATACCTAGTATATGTGCTGGTTCATGTTATCAGGACGGGGCCGATTGCAGGTCAGGCGTGGTACTGCATCGGGGAAGGGGTCACGGACCTGTAAGCTTCCAAAGTCCGGTGCGAGCTAAAATGAATATATATATCTCTCCTTTGTTTTTATGTATCAGGCAATCTCAGTGGTAGAAATACATTGCAGGGTGGCTTTTTGCCAAGCCAGAACTTTATCTTTCTCTCTCAGCGGATCATTCCTAATTTATGTCTCTGGTATGAATGGCAGAGTGTCAAGTCTCTGTTCAGTTCCAACGTTCTCTGTTCAGTTCCAACGTGACTCGCGATACGCCCGCGTTTAACATTTACATGTACAGCATTTAGCAGACGGTTTCGACAAACATGGTAAATCAATGGTTCAATCCTGCTTTCATCATCTCAGACACATTTTAAGGATCAGACCCTTTCTCTCTGCAAACTGATATTCGTGCCTTTTATAAACACTCAGTTAGATTACTGTAATTCCCTGCTCTCGGGCATCAACCCGTCTCCAGCTCATCTAAAACTCTTCTACCTCAGACTAAGAAACATGATCACATCACACCGGACCTGTTGCCTTTAGAATCGATGTCAAGGTACTACTGATTACTCACACAGCCATAAGAGCTTAGGGCTTCGAGACTGTGGAATCACTTGAATCACTTCTAAATGCTGATCCCAGCACAGATCTTAAACCTTCCAAGAGCTGATCCTAATACAGATCTGATACAGATGATGTCCTCTAGAGGCAGGATAGTCTAGTGGTCTAGGTGTTGGATTTCCAGACGGAAGGTCGGAGGTTCGAGCCCCCAACCATGCTTTAAGATCTATTACAGATCTTAAATCTCCTAAGAGCTGATCCCACCCTCTAACAGCTAATCCCAGTACAGATCCTAAACCCTCTAACAGCTGATCCCAGTACATATCCTAAACCCTCTAAGAGCTTTTCCCAGCACAGATCTCAAACCCCCTAAGAGCTGATCCCACCCTCTAAGAGCTGATCCCAGCACAGATCCTAAACCTCCTAAGAGCTGATGCCACCCTCTAACAGCTGATCCCAGCACAGATCCTAAACCCTCTAAGAGCTGATCCCAGCACAGATCCTAAACCCTCTAAGAGCTGATCCCAACACAGATCCTAAACCCTCTAAGAGCTGATTCCAGCACAGATCCTAAGCCCTCTAAGAGCTGATCCCAGCACAGATCCTAAACCTCCTAAGAGCTGATCCCAGCACAGATCCTAAACCTCCTAAGAGCTGATCCCAGCACAGATCCTAAGCCCTCTAAGAGCTGATCCCAGCACAGATCCTAAACCTCCTAAGAGCTGATCCCAGCACAGACGGGACATGGAAGCGTCGGGCGGGGGCCCACCTGTGTTCTGACTCGTGGATGGAGAATACCACCCCCGAGGTGCCGTCCTTCTGCTGGACGGAGGCCAGGAAGGTGAGCTCACTCCTCCGCCTGAACAGCTGCACCACCTTCTCTGTGACGCGCGGGGGGGCAAGGACCGCCCGTCCCACATCTGGAGAGAGAGAGAGAGAGAGAGACACAGACAGACAGAGAGAGAGAGACAGACAGACAGACAGACAGACAGACAGACAGACAGACAGAGAGACAGAGAGAGAGACAGAGACAGAGAGAAAGAGAGAGAGAGCACAGTGGAGACGTGAGTGACAGGCCCTCTGCCGTCAGCCTGCTGGGCCGGGGCGTACCGGGGGAGGCGGGGCGTACCGGGGGAGGCGGGGCGTACCGGGGGAGGCGGGGCGTACCGGGGGAGGCGGGGGTGATGCACGGTGCAGACCGAGCCCCCAGGAGGGGGAAGCGAGGCCCGCTCCCCGACTGGTATGGTGGCCAACGCTGGTACATTTGTCGTAGGAAAAAAAAGCCCATTTCCCGACTGATGGCCGCTGCAGAAACGCCCGGCTCTAAAACGCTGCTTGAACGCTGCACTCGTGCAAAAACGATTCTTTAATGTAATGTTGGTGAGTTTGATTTTATTTTAATTTTTTTAGAAGTCGCCCCGGAAAGCTCGTGTGCGAGGTCGTGGTGGACGCTTGCTAGGGACAGAAGACACCACTGCACATGCCCAGAATCAGAACACACCGAAGTCTGATTGAAATAGAGAGAAGCATTCGGTCGATGAGGAGAAAACGCTTTTATACAAAGCAACTTACAATTACATGCTGCACTTTGGATAAAAGCGTTTGCTAAATGAACTAATTGTAATGTGACCGACTAAGAGGTGAGAACAATGAGCAATGCTGACATGTATTCAGAAAGGTAACATGTATGTCCTTGATAAATTGATTTTCTTCTATCCATTTCTTTTTCTTCTTTCTTCTATCAATACACCATCTCTCTTATTAGAGATGCAGGTGTAAAAAAAAAGGGTTGTCAGCCAGCTAGAAAACCAACTGGCAACAGGAACACAAAATGTGTACAACCGTTTGATCAGTTGTGTTTTATGGGAACGTATGTATATTTCACGTACGTAAGTTTGCTATAGCACAGATATGTATGATTATAACTCAGCTAGGGAGACAAGTGGTCACGGGTCCAAGCTCATGATTTGGGGGTTGTATTACTGTATTTTCCGTCTCGATTACTGTAGAATCGTGGTGATAGTAATCCATACAGTCCTGCACCTGTATTAAACAGACTTCTGGAGTTATAGTGGTGTAATTATTGTTCTTTGGTGTGTCGTGTAACACAAACACATTTTGAATTGTCATGCTTAGCCATAATCACATCTCAAAACTCATTTTAGTATGGCTTTGATTGACTGTATTCATGCCTAGAGCCCTCTGCTATGCACAGCATGGTGGACCATGCTTAACAGCTGTATGGTGCTGAACAGAACACAGCTTTACACTGTATATTCTTTGATCTAGAGATTATTTTCTATATTCCTCTCATCCTTTGCTGATCCAAAGCACTTTGTAAACTTTGTTATTAAAGATGCATCGTTGTTATTACATTATTACAATATACAGTATCTTATAATTATAATACACAATAACATTTCATACTACATAATATACTACTTGCCACCAGCCAGTTCATTTTCTGTATGTATACCTATAAGCAAGTATTGTTATCTCTTGCTCCTTCCTACATTGGCTGCTGTAAAGCCTGAATTTCCCTTCAGGGATCAATAAAGCTAATCTTATCCTATTATGTGTTGGGACAAAGGAGGGCAGGATTCTTAGGAACTAACTAGATTAGGATACAAGATTTTACCAAAACTACCCCAAAGTTGGTGGGAAGACAAGTTTGTAGGATCACACTGAATACCAAAGCAACCCATCATACACAGATGACAGGCCTGTAGACATAAACAACGCCATTTACAGTGACGGACGGAAAAACCTAGCAGCATACAGGATGTGGGGTGTGTGGCAGGCATAGCGAGCGTCTGCCTGGCTTGATATCCCAAACCAGGCAGAGGACAGCGGACATGTCTCAGCCAGACAACCATGGTACGGCACTGCTCGCTAGCTCTAGTGATAGCGGAACACTACATTTACTGGAAGGCAGTCGCCAGTCATGTATGATATCAGTCAGATTCACGGGTACACGAGAAGGAAACATTCTTCTACATATCAAACTAGCCCCCCCCCCCACACACACACACACACACACACAGGTTTGTGTCCGCATGTGTATGCGCGCGCGTGTGTGTTTCTGCATGTGTATTATTTATCAATTTATTAAGCGGTCAACAAAAACTTCCGGAGATCGATCAAACATTCAGATATGGATCTCTTTGGATCTAACTGGAGAATACATATTACCTGTAGCAATGGTGGGCAACAGCTTCAAAACAATATATGAAAACATCATAATTGTTGCTTTAAAGCCTTTATTTAGATTCCAACTCGTGTCCGTGACGTTACTGGATACAAATGTCCAGTGCAGAGGCAAAAGGCATAATGAATTCACTTGACCTTTGAAATTCTAGGAATTGACGTTATTATGTAGTCTTGGATGAAGGATGCAAGCCAGACCTGGTTTTGGTCTTTGCTGTGCGACAACTCAAATGGTATTTCTTTAGTGCTCGCTTGTATTTTGTGGGGGGAAATTATGATGTAGGAAACCAATTTGTCATGTTTTGCGATAACAAGGCCGCTGTCGACATCATTGACGCATTCATCAGGTCCCTTAATTAATACATATTGTACTGTCCTGGCTTAGTGTCCCGACAGTCAGATAAAAAAACGCACGCTTCTGGCGTGTGACACACGCTTTCACCTTCAGCCTCACGCTCGCACGCTGCCCGAGCAATTCTCACGTCAAAACACTAAGACAGCAAAAGAGATGAAGAGACGTACATATTATGGTCTGGCATAGTACTGGTTAAAGGGACAATCCGATATTGTGCCCCACCGTGTACATAGCGCCCCTAAAAACACGAAAGAAGCCCCGATGTGCTACTGCAAACTGACTTGCTTTGTTTGAGAACAGTTTGAAAACAGTGCGGGCGGGGGTTGGGGGACTTTCAGGGAGGGCAGGGGAGCGAGCAGTGGGCGAGTGAGACTCAATTTCCGTGCTCTGGGGCGTCACAGTCAGACGCTGAGTTTTCACGTGAGGGAGGCGTTTCTCCAATGGCCGCAAAATAATCTCGGATTGCCCCTTTAAACAAAGCTAATAACTTTGATTCTAAAAGGATAGCAAAGTCTTCGAAAACGGGTTTCATAGGGGTGTTTCCATATAAATGATTCTCCGATTGGTGCGCGATGCCTATCTCTGTGTTGATTGGACAGCTGCTCAAGTTCCCAGCCAGGACCCCAGAAGGCGTTCAAGCAAGCCAGCTACACTCCAACTAAGCCGCCATGAACCAAGGTAAGTGACTAGGACAGCTATCAATCATGGACTAATTAACTAACAAATTTGTTTTGAATAAATGCCCTATACGTTTCAGAGTAAGTTGAAGCTAGTTTAAGCTAGGTAAACGCCTCGCTATGTTTACAAGAAAGACTCAACTCTGTATGTGTGTTCATGTGTAGATTTGGCTGTGTGTGTGTGTACTGTATTGGCTGTGTCTGGAGTAAAACGCTGTTTCATAACCAAGACTCCATAGTCTCTTTTTTGTCTACAGGTTTATTAAATCTGCTTATGGATGCTATAAACCAATTTAAGCTCTCGCAAGTTGGCTGCCACTCAAAAGGCTACGAGTACCGCTAATAATTGTTGTAAGTTTGTCAAGTAAATCTGCCAATAAAACTTGCTTAATACTAAATAGGGATCAAATAGGGATGAAACGCTTCGTGATTACCGCACTCACGGTAAATTGGCCTACTGTCCAGCGGCAACCAACGTTAGCAACAGTCTCCCGGACGCAGGCGGCGTGGGTTTGTTTTGCACCAATGAAAACATGGCGCCAGGCAGGGACAGCGCTCCCTCGGGGGATGTTTCAACCCTCCAAGAGGACCGAGTCTGAAGTGTGGTCGTATTCTGGTGTTTATGAGAGGGCTGATGGGAAACTCGATCGAAGATGGTCACCCTGTCTGCAGAACACGCAGAAAGAAAAACGTGCGAAAGGGGGCAACGCTTCGAGTCTTCTTCTCCAGCCACTGCTTCATAGTGAATGATATAGTTTTCATTTGTTTAGATAATGTGCTATTATTTTAATGTTTATGCAAAACAAAGTACCTAGTGCTGATCATTTTCTTTGTGGTTTTCAATAATAAACTTGGTGAAATGATTTCTGTGTGTGTATCAATACATTTTGCACATTTTCAGCACATTTGAACAATACTGCGATAATACCGTGATGACTTTGGTCACTATAATTGATATTTTCATAGCGTTTCATCTCTTATACTAAATGGTTGCTAAGGCTGACTGCTAACAATTGATATGACTGGAACTATAAAACACTAATAATAATATATATAATTTTTTTAATTTGTGTGAGCGTTTCAGCGTTGACAACATTGTGCTAATTCATCTTGGACATTTAGCCAGGTCACATAGAAACACGTCATGACCATGTTGATCATGCACCATGGCATAGGACCCAAGTCACATTGTAGATACAGTGTGAGATCCAGGCACTGGTCACTTTTCAGGTTAAAAAGCCTGTCTTTGAAGGGTTACATCAATATAACCAACAGTACATCCACGAGTATCGCCCTTAACTTGACTTTAAATCACCCTGATGCTTGGACCCTGTAATATGTACCAGCTTCCACCTTATTCCAAATGAGCTTTGTTAAAGCGTAATGCTTAAAGGGATGTGTCACTGTATAAATCGTCTCTGCTGCCCTGTACATTTACTATGAGCTACTGTGTGTCAACAAAACAAAGCTTTGTTTTGCCATGCCGCCTGCAAGGAGTTATGGATCGCATCTCAACACCCCTTGAATTGTAATTTGTAGAAGTCTGTGTGTATAAAACGTGTCTGTGTCCACTGGTTAGACAGAAACCACTAACACTGAAGCACCCTGTAGTGAATGAAAACGTCGTTCTTCTCTAAGTAGTATCAACCTTCTCCAGATTAGGTCTCAACATTATGCTCAATGGGAAAAACACAATACAGTAAGTGATATCAGACGTCCATCATATATGTGTGTGTATGTATATATTATGCAATGCAATGATGCAATGAGGTCATTTAGCAGACGCTTTTATCCACTAGACTATCCTGCCCCCTGCTGGCTGGGAGTCCAACACCCAGACCACTAGACTATCCTGCCCCCTGCTGGCTGGGAGTCCAACACCCAGACCACTAGACTATCCTGCCCCACATATAATATATATCCATCTACCCCTCTATTCATTCTTACATCCTGTTTTACAGCTGCTCTACACAACATACAGTATGGAGTACACTTCCCCACCATCAATTCTTCCTTCCATTTATACCGCTCATATTCCCCTATATCATCCAGCCACACAGTGGGTCTCTGCCCCGGGCAGGGCGGCAGCGGCGAGGGAACCAAGAACAAGGGTCTCTCTCTCTCTCTCTCTCTCTGACCAAAAGGTTGACAATGTTCATTCTACGGACATATTCCAATGCAGTCAGATTGTGGAGACAGAGGCTGCTATTCTGCTATATGTAAACATTACATTGTTCTTCTCGAAGTACCACATAAAGAGAAACAAAGAACCAAATTGAAGAATATAGCTTAATGTTGACAGAGCGTCTGAAAGAAATTAGTAAATGAGACCAGATGTGAAGAGGTTTATAGTTATAGCAATACCGCAAAGTGCATAAAAAAGTGAAACATTTTGGTGTGATAAACACAGATGGAAATTATGTCTTGTGTGTGAAAGGGCGTCAAAGCGAATCATCCCAACACATCCATACTCCCTTGGTTTCGCTTGCATTTGAAGAACTCCTCGGCTATTCAAACATTTATGAATCTGAAACTCTGAATCAATTAAACATTAATGATTCCTCCCGTTTCTTCTCGATGAGAAAGAGCTTGACTTTATAAAGATCAAAATGCCCGTCTGCTCTATTCGGTGGACGCCAGTGTCACACAGGCTGGCGAAACTTTCAGACACAACAGCGACTTCAAATTAAAGTCCCCTGGAAACTTTCCCCCCATTACCTTCCAGACAAGACGTCTCATCAGCGAGAGTGCTGTGAATTATTCTCTGGTCATTACGATAAGTAGGGGCACATTCCGGACGGGATGACATTCTCTTCTCGTGGAAAACAGACACTATCCATCTCTGAAACACTCATCGTCAGTCATATAAGATGCGATGGCGCCCTCACCTAATGGAAGATTCAGGAGAATGTGAGATAGTCAATGAGCTGCATCCTTGAGTTCCCTCATTTGCCTCCATCAAGTTACATATATTCCTTCATATACACCGTTATATTTTATGTGTGTTCTGGACACATATTCCTAAAGATATGCACAGTTTGCACAGAAATAAACAGACACGAGGGTCTGCATCACGAGTCGTTCAAAGGTCATTCAAAAGCATTGAATGTTTAATTAGTGCAAGATTGATTTCAATCGAATTAAAATGTATAAAATACATTATACGAGGTATTCAAATGTAATGGGGGATGGGGCCTATTCCATAAAGCGCGCTAAAAAAAGTGGGGATTAAAGTCCAAAACCTGACTTGAATGAACCTAATAAATAAGTCGGGGCTAAACCGGTTCCATCAATTCAACTTGACGCAATCAGACAATCAGGTTCAAGTAGCCAGGATAATTGCGTGTGCACGCTATTCTTAAGCAGCCAATGGCCACCGAGCCACTGAGCAGAGCTTAATATTAGAAATATATGAAGAATTCAAACATATTAACCAAAATTTAATACAGATGCCATAAACAAAACAAGAGAGAAAGCGTGGCAATAGATTGCTGATTGAATGCGTAATGCGAGTCAAATATAACCTAATTAAACCTTGTGCACAATACATTAAAAGTTAATGTATTGTTAAAAAGTTAAAACAACAGAAAACCTTAAGCTTTTCCCGCCAGCCTATCAAAAATAATAACCAAGAAGGCTTCATTCGTTAGAATCCTATTTAAACAAGAAATCGACATTTGTACTATTCAAACTTTAACTACATAACAATAATGTGTTTCCAAAGTATTGTGGCGAGCAACTAGCGCTGATGGCGTCGAACAAGGACATCACATGACCGCGGTTTTGCGGTTATCGTCACAACCCTAAAATATTTCCTTGGTAATGTTAACACATAAAAATCTGCTGTGTAAATGTAATTAATGGCAGCGAAGACACGAGTATATCAGGCTGTGCTTGTAGTGCTTGTTTATTTAATAATATAAAAAGTAGCTGACTGAAAATACTAGTCTTTAAATATCATACAGTGATGCATAATAACATTAATAATACATTTATTCATAGAGAACTTTTTAAAGTTTACTCCTGGGGGGGGGGGTGAAGGCCGAGAGGCTGCCTGGCCCAATGCAGGCCGGTAGCGCCCTCTGGAGCACCGCATCGTACAAAGTCGAGGAAAAGAAGTAAAAAAAAACGGCCGATAACAACATCATTATGCACTAGCATGTTCGTGGCGGGCTCCCTAATCATTCTCTCTCAGCCTCCATCTTGACGGGCTGAATCCCACTGATTACCTCGTCGCGAGCCCTGCTTTAAGTGTCCCGAGGAGGGAGTCAAGTGGCAGCGCGCGCGGTCCGAATGCTAAGCAGGACCGGGCCGATAGCATCAGCTGAGGATGTACAGCGAGGAGACGCGTGCAGAGATAGTTCGGCTTGAGGTCAACCAAGGCCACTGCGCTACGTGCACAGATCATCTTTTTCTCACCCCAGCAAACGCCTACCGCAATCGTACATATACCTGTTCATTACACACACACACACACACACACACACTTGACAGCCCGACCTCTCAATGTTTTGACCGACAAAATCACAGGGCAAGAAAGACGATTGCAGTGCAAACTGAAAACGGCGCGACAGGCTGCATAACAGCTGCTGGTTCCCAGAGACAGGGGGTGGGGGGGTGGGTCTCACCAATCACAGAGGAGTTAAAATGCAAATGAGCGCCAATGGCGCGGTGGGGGAAAGCGCCCTGCGTTCGCTCAAAGCGCCTCGCTGACAGATTATTCACACAGGACTCCATTAGGAGGGGAAGCTGCCGAGTTTAGCGAAACCCGCACTGTGCAGAGTTGATTATGAAGTCACAAGCATTAATTATTCAAATAAATGGCATGCCAGATGTTTGCCCCCCACCCCACCCCCCATCTGTATGACAAACAGAAGCCTCTGTGAACGATAAACCTGTTATCGTTCACAGAGAGAAGGAGAGCAAGAACTGCCGGTGTGATGAATTAGCAGGGCTCGGGTGTATCGCACCATAAACCTGGAGTCTCGATGGTAATCACCTGACACCATAGAGTCTGCTAAGAAGTCGCCGGATGGCGTTTCCGTGGGGGCAGGATGCTTTAGGGGAAAGCGACGTATTCGCGCCGTATTCGTTTAGCGACGAGACGGAACAAGCTTCTCTCGCTTGTGCGTTCGGCTCCGCCGCTCAGACGCAACTCGTGAGACGCATGACAAGCTCGGAGGGAGAGGGAGAGAGGCAGCGTCTACAACAGCGGTGCGCGACACTTCTATCTGCCCCAGCCCTGACTAAAACTAAATGACAGCTTACCTTGGAGGCAGGCAAGCGCGACTGTGCCGGTTCTAAATCCCCGTTTCCTTTGATCACTGTGTGGAGATTATTTTTAGTTTGTGCCGACGGAGTGCTAATGCTTCACACCGCTTGTTTGAACATGGATTAAAGTTAAGAGTATGGTGCCCAGAGTAACATGCAAGGAAAACTGGTGTTTGCTCTCACCTTCTGCTACAGGAGTGGTTTGTTTGCTTGGCATCGTTTATCAGTTTAATCTGTCCTTATCTCAGGGTTTTCTAGTCTGCTTCCAATAATGTGATGGTACTTTCTCAAATAGTGTTTCTGTTGCTAACATTAACAGCTGTACATTTAAGTACATTATACTGTAAAAGCTAAAATACAATATAATTGTATTTTATTGATTGTTTCAATGGTTGAATTATCAATGAATAATGCCATATTTTATTTATATTTTAATTTAATTTTGATGAATGTTTTAATGGAAAGGCTAATCATTTGTCAACAGTGGACAAGGAGGTATAATTACTTATTTTAGTTTGTGGCTGTGAAAGGATCTTTATCGCAGTTGGAAAACGAAACACTTTAGCATGCAGTAGTATGTGGGACAGAACATAAACAAAATACCAATGAATGTCAGTACATGTCCAACTGGTATCTCCTATCAACAGTAATTAGTCCTAACGGGGGGGGGGGGAGCCAATTCCAATCTATATATAGGTCAGAAGGCCGCCAGGATTAATGTGAATGCAATTATGGTCTGGTTGTGATAGCATCCAGGTTAATTAAGCTAATTATATCCCCCTTGTGATGGAGAGAAGATACTGATAGCTTATTCCTCCAGCTACACAAACAGTTGTAAAAACTGTAGTAATTGCTTTGCACTGAGGCTATTGTGATAATATTCAGCCTCATACTTTGAAAGTCTCTTGAGATGTGGATTTAGTGGGCTACATTATTTCCTAATCTCATAATGTGATAGACCTTATCAGAATTGGGGATTAGGCTGTGGGGTAAAGTCATTCAACTCGCAGAGTGATTCCAGTTTCCTTTGGTGTGATAGGGTTGGTTAATGTGTTAATAATGGCCACATTGTGTTTGATGCACAAAACTGATTCAATTAAACCCAGCCATGTTGCTGCTCCAAAGATAGCTCTTGTCAGAGTTGCAGGTTGGACCGTGTTGACATGAGCACCTCTGCATCTTCCTGTTTGAATCCTCTATTCTGAACTCCGCCTTCCCAAGGCGTTGGATTGGTTTAGAAGTTTCTACAGAAGTTTCCAAGCCCACATTTACTGTGGGCTTGACAGATGTCTGACAGATGTCCCCAGATGTTTTATACCATAGTATAATAAGTCGGGCCCACAGACTAGGGTGGGATCAGCGGGATCAAAAGTGGTTAGGGCACCACACACAGCTCGGGTGATGACTTCTACTGTGGCGGTCATCCAGAAGTCGAAGAACCGCATTTACATTGGTAACTCTCATCTCATTGGCAAATACAGAGGTGCATACAGTAGTCCATTTAGCATAGAATATTAATAGAACGGTCAAATAGCATGTCCCGCATTTTAGAAGGATTACTGCATAGAAAAACAGAAGCTAGTGGCATGCAATCTAACCCGGGAGCAGCTAAGATGCTTATGCTGTATGAGAAGCTACTTTTCACTGTGTTTACTGTGTTTACTTGTGTTTCTGTGTTGAGCCAGACAGTGGGCAGATATCATTTCTACAATCTCACGGTTTCATAGTGATCTGAGCCCCAGAGGACATGCTAAAGATACGGTAGGGTCGATTACTGTTGCTAGAATGTCTTCTTACTCATATAGGGGATGGGAATACACAAATACATTACATTATAAAACCCTCATATGAGACCTGTTCTCAACAGAACCCTATTATAAGCCCTTCGTATCCTAGCATGAAAGCTTTATTCTGATGAGAAGGGTGAGAGGTCAGGTCATGTGTAATGTGGCTGTATTGCAGCTCCCATACCATAGGGGTGCCAGAGTGGCCAAATATATATTCCTTCACAAGAAAAGACAAAAGAAGTCCAGCCTATATTATATGGGAAGCCAATTAGGGCCCAAGGAGAGGATTTCCAGGTTGTTTCAGTTGTCTTTTGGTTCCATGTTGATTTAATACAACATATTACATTGTTACTATTTTGTTGTTTATTTTTTTATTTGATGCTAGATTTTCTGTTTATTCCTTTTGTTGGGTTCTTTTGTTTAGTCTCAGGCAGGGCAGACGACTTGTGCTGGGATTCTGCATGCCTCACCCCCCCACCCCCCCACCCCACCACCCTCCGGGTGACTCAGCCCGTGCCATGTCGGTATAGTGGTTGAAAGTAGCGACTTGTGGGGTAAATCTGGTATCGCTATCCGTTTATTTTAAATGTTATGTTTTTAAAGTAGGAGATATTGAAGTCTAGTGAACTTTCAACTGTCCCGGTATCCATTGATCCACCTAGTGCCTCTGGCTGTAGCTGGGGTTTAGCAGCCTTGCCACCAGGCTTGGTGTGGTTTCGGTGCCGTGGTCCGACTCTTCAAGCTTAAAGCCTAACTGCTGTGTGCATCCTAGTTTGCCGTGCAATCACGTGACCGTTTGGATTGCCCTGTAGTGTGACCTTCAGGGCAAACCAAACCTCCCTCCTAACCCGTTGGGAATGACTATAATACCTATTGTACACTGCTAGTATTCCTGCCCCCGACTCTTCCGTGGTACCTGAACAGCCAGTTGGAACTTGTTTACACATGTTTCCCACATCCAAATGAAGGACCCCGCCATCCTTCATCCAGACTCCACTTAGCTTGACAGCAGGGGGCCAATAGAGACGTCTGTCCCGGTGAAAGATATCACCCTCATGCCCAATGAATTATTCAGGTGGAATAATTCTGCAAGGAGGGGCAAATTCCTCCTCCTCCTCCCCCAGCTGTAGAACAGCCAGGAAACACTCATACATAAAAGATGAAAGATGTTATGGCCTCTGTTGGCAACGCAACTGGGATTGTGTGCCATAGACTATACACTTCTAGCCTGGCTCAGCCACTCAAGAAGCCCCTGAACCACCCAGCCTCTTGGGGGTCTCTCTCTCTCTCTCTCTCTCTCTCTCTCTCTCTCTGTGTGCCATATGCAACCCCGCGCTGCTCTGCAGTCAAAAGGGACAAGGTATAAATAGCAACAACTTGGATGCAGGAGGGAGTTACGTTTCAGTGAAGCCTCTCCTATTTTCTGGCCAAGTCGCCGCTGACCGTATAAGAAACTGTGCTGAGAACGTCTTCGGTGTTGATTTGGAAATTGGATTTTTGTTTAGCAAACCTCTGCTTGGGTCACATATTGGTTTTACATAGCAATATATTTTTTATCCATCTACATTTCTGCG
>JAOEHI010052771.1:0-13893 GCA_025447815.1 Percopsis transmontana | reverse complement strand
AAAATAAAAAAAAATCGTGAAATTACAACTGTCTGTGCCTCATAGCCTGTGCCTCAAAGAGAAAAAAAATCAAATCGCCAAACATAACAACATATTTTTAGGAGCAAGCATCAATTTAGAAGTCAAAAACAAGGTGAGGACAAAATATCCATACTGTACTCTCTGGAAAACATGTTTTACACAGTTACACATATTTGTCACAGATAATGCAGGGTCTATACGGACACGCAATAACAGTTGGAGCTGCTCCCTGTGGGATATGGTGAGGCCCCATGGACAGGCACAGTATCTTTAATTAAACTTTACATTTAAAGTTTCAGATTAGAAGTAGAAGCCTTATGAATAAACTCCCTGTTAGCCCTCAAAGCACTCCCAACTACACCCAGGAATTAATCCCACACAAGATTACAGTAATGGTTTCCTAAAAAATGTTACCCACTCAATTTTTTCCTTGTTTCTATATCAAAATTAACACCATTATCTTGCAGCAGACAGCGACAGCACAGTACGACCATGAATAGCCCTAACACCCCCTGTGAAATACTAAGTCACCAGATAATGCTGTTAGTCCTCTTACAGAGGGCCCTGTGCTGCCCTTTCTCTCCGTCCGATTGTACATCATTAAAGCAATTGGATGGGACTTGGAGCTGGTTCGGGGCTCTCATGGCTGATAAGCCTCTTTCTCTGTCTTTACATCCTTGACTCCCAGTGGGAGCTGTTAGAGTTGTTCACTATTCGTGCAGGAAAATAGGATCATTTTGGCCACCCTCTCATAACGCTGTCTGGGGGAGGAGGACACCTCACTTTCTGACGTGGAAACTTTCGCAGAGAAACCCGGAGAATGAGGTCTGTGCCTGGGAGAAAATAATTAGCTTGTGGCAGTTGATGGCAGAACTGTGCCACATATAGCTCGTTCCACTAGTTCCCCTTCTGCTCCGTCTTGTCTTACACCCCCTGTGAAAACTATCAGATACACACAATTCTAATTGATTTGTTTGCGAGGCAGGATGAAGGGGAGAGGAAAAAAAAGATATGCCGTGATCTGGCCTCAGTCAGATATACTTTAGATGTGTGATATTGTATGTCATTTTGTAGTAAGATCTATATGACACACGCATACAGCGATTTAGAATAGCTTGGTCCCTATTCCTACTTGGTATATTACCAGAGGAATCTTAATTTAAGTTGAGATGAAACCTTTTAGATTCCTGTGGTCGTTGCAACAGTATAAGAAGAGGATACACTGCAGATAAGAACAAAATATGAACAAAAAACTTTTACACATTAGAGGCTTATCCCAGACCTTTGAAGCGGCCCCTGGGGCAGAACATATTTAGAATGCATTTTGAATGTTTTAAAATGCTCTCTATGAGCTAAATCTACAATTTATAAACACTTAATATATTTAATATTTTGAATATCTTTTTATGTAATAAATCCAACAAAGCCTCTTTCATCTCCCTAAAAAAAACGTTAGGGCACTACGGGCCTCCCATGCACGCCGGTGGATGACCTACAGGTCATCCATCTGCTGACCATTCTAGGTCAGCAGATGTTTGCAGTTTACACTATCTTCAAATTTACTGTGGAACAAGAGCACACCCAGGGTGTGATAATGTGCCGTTCACATGATCAGATTTACAGTGGGGACGTTGGAACAGACGAATCAGGCAAAGCAACAGAAAAACAGGAACAAACCTACCTACTAGGGAAGAACACGGGAGCACCAAAACAAAAACAGTTTAGCCCAGAGAACACGGACATTGCGTCTGCCAGCGGTCAAAGCTGGGGCTTTTGTGGAAGGGAAACATTACGTGGCTGAATGGCAGTTTGCTCAAATCAGCACATGCAGCCCTCCTTGGTGCCCCTCGGGGAACAGAGCTGGAGGCTGAAAGAACTCTGAAGTTACATCAGCTCTTTATTTAGAGGGTGCCAGGCATTGTCCTCACTTGGTCCTCTCAACAGTTTTGTGGGTGGAGCCATAAAGGGTTCTCATTATGTCTGTCCAACATCGGTTGGACAATGTAGGTCTTCCAAAGTTGAGGGACACAATTCTGCTTACGCGATAGTTTGAAAAGTTCAAAACGAAATCTGCCAGCGGGCTGGCACAAGCTTTCAGAAACACTGAACCCTTTCTTTGCTTATTGGCAGCAATGGAAATGATGGAGAGTGCTGTGTGAACCATCTTTAGTTGGCAAGAGGGAGCGGGGGTGGGATTGTGGTTGTAAACAGAGGGTGTGTATTAGCTGGTGAAACCACTCATGGCAGCTATTTCTCTTCTTTATATAAATAGCTTCAGTTAAAATAAAAAAAAACAATTGATAAGAACTTGACAGCTTGATTGTGTTATAGTGGTGGATTTGTCTGAAGACCAGTGACCAATTGTACAAGACCTTAGACTTGACAATGTTTTCCAGGGCCTTTTCCAAGAAACAATGCCATTCTGATGTCTGAGCACTGACACTACAATTACAGCGTGGTTACGTGTGTCCCGGACCACCGAATGTGGCAGTGGGGGAAAGCAAGAGTTTGTCAAGACATTTACAGTGCGTTCACTCCTATATTTACAGCAGTGGCGCTCGGATTGCGAGACACATTTTGAAGCCAGGTATAAACGGGGCCAAACTGATGAGTGTACCTTTAACCTGACTTAATTAAATGTTAAAAGGATCCCACTGGTATCACCTAAGGCATTGAGGTATTTAATTGAAAATAATACATGAAAAGTAATGTGTTACCTTTTGTGGATGGAGTTTATATTGTGTTCTAGGAGTTGATTTGGACATGAGGCCAGAAGCATTGATGCTGCAGTCCCTCAGGCTGCGACTTTCAGAGAAATGGGCCCGGAGCTTTTCCCTGTGTCTCCTGGGAATGGATGGAGGAAGTGAAAAGGAAAGTAAGAGAGAGAGAGTCATATTTCAACGTGGGTAAACAGAGAAGTTTAGGAAGTGGCCATTTGTTCTAAATTCATTCTGTACTTAAAAATAGAAGTCAAAGAGAATAATTATCCATGAAACGTTAATGGTCTGACATTGAAAGGCCAAATTAGTTACTATTTCAATACAATTGAAATTGGGGTGTACTATAAGGGAAATATACGATTATAGTAAAACAATTCTAGAAGCTTATAATTATTATTATACTGGAATACAGTGCCTTGGAACAGGGATTTAAGCTGGTATACTGGCTCAAATAATTCTCCACTTGTTTATAACAGAGACATCTGAATAGTGTGTATATATACAGCCATGGAAACAATTAAGAGACCACTGCACATTTGTAAAAATATAATATCTATATACAATTATATTTATATACAATACATTTATATTTATATTTAAATAAAATATTTAATATATTCTCTTTTACATTTTGGATATTTGATATTTATATTTATATTATTATATTTACAAGAATATGCAGTGGTCTTTTTTTATAGTTAAATAATGTAGGTACATATATTGCATTCAACACAAATACAGGGGGGTGTCAATTTATCAATGCATGCATGGTGATGCAAATAAAAGCTTTTATTACCTAAGAGAATTTACCAATTATCACAAACAGCTAGCGATATAATTTAACGCCCATGCCCATTATTTCTCTGTTTAATGGCTTGCAATCTCTTTCCTCACCCATAAAAGCAGTTCACATAAACAAGCAAGACGTGAACAGAAGAGTAAAAACTAAATCACAACTTCTAGCTATGTCAAATATTTTTATATCAAACATTTTTGATTACATTTTGATTGGATTAAAATGTAATTGATGTTTAAAACTTTCGGATTAAATCCTAATTCACCATAAAAGTTTCTATTTTTAAAATAGTAGGTTGCTACTCTCTCAGCAGTGCTGGGAGGTACATGGTGACTGGGGGTCAGGGCAAGCATTCCCAGTGCAGTAAGACAAATAGAAGAGGAAACAAACCAGAAAACAAGTGTCCCACCTGGTTTGCGTTTCTATCTCTACTGTCTGAGAAAACACACATGCACATGGATGTACTCCAAGTGAGCAGCTCACTTAGAGTACATCCAAAACCATCTGGATTTCATGCCTTGCTAAAATATCAGCCTTAACTTGGGCCCTGCACAAGTAAAGTGTTCCCTGTGCATAGCCGGAGGCGTTCCGGCCCCAGCGCGGTGCTGCTAGCTAGCACCACTCACTTGTTGCGCCGGTAGAGAGCCATGCACGCCACGCCGAGGAGACAGATCCCCGAGGCAATGCTGAAGATGGACAGCACCTGCCTCTGGTACGTTTCACCGCTCTCTGTGGAGGTCAAGTAAAGAATACCAGTCAAGTCACTGGATGCTGAATCTCAGCGGGTTTGTTTACAAGCTTAACCGGGGGGGGGGGGGGTATGTTTGTATACCTTAATGAATTAACATTCTGACAATAAACATGGACTTGCATTAACACACACAGACACACACACAGACAGACACACACACACACACACACACACACACACACACACATTCTCCGTCAACACAAAAAAGGGGACCAGCGCCGCTGTCAGGAAGCGTCAGTGTAGCAGCCTGTTATTAGGAAGTGGCAGACAGACAGGGCTCAGTGACATGCTAAGTTGAGTGTGATAATCATTTCCCTCAGACAAACACAGCAGGGACAGTGCCAGCGGAGGGTCCCCTGCTCCCTCTCAGGGTCTTAGAGGGGCTGTGTGTGTGTGTGTGTGTGTGTGACAGCACTCAAAGACAGAGAATTAGCAGACAATGAATGCTTCCGGGAGCCCCTTGTCAGAATTGTGCATATCATGCGAAGACCTGGGGTCTTCAGTGACTGGCAGTTGTCCTCAGCGGTGCCCTGCACAACCAAGACTACTGTAACCCCGCTCACAATGTATTAATGAAAGGCCCGGAAGTGGCAACCCACACAATGTCCGCAAAAAAATAAAAAAGGATAACAAGCTACACGTGTGTCCTTGTGAAAAAGGTACACAGGCTTGACTTAGGCTTGACTTCCCAAGAACTGAGCGGGTTTAACAATTTAACAAGTCTAAGATGCTCTGTGTGGGTGTCACACATAAGAACAGGTGTTGCTCACAGCCTATAAGGCTGCCACTATAGAACCATTTGTCATTTGTACTCATTAGCTACCTGGCAGGTAGGAGAACCTAGTTCATCTGTATGACCAGAGGGGAGTGCGTGTGTATATAGATTTATAATTCTTAAAGGTACAGTCCTCCATAATGACCCTAGAATTACAAATGATCTACTCAGCTCAATGTTTATATCTGAAATGTGCATTAAAATGCACGTGGCTATGGGGGGAGGGGTAGATATGAATGCTAGCCACTGCGGCAGGGGCATGTGCTCTCAGAATTTTTTTCAAAAAGAAGCCTTTTTTGTAATGCTGCTTTCAGCCACATGGAAAAGGAGGGTACCTTTAATTTTTTATGGACAGCAAACATCTGGGATGGTTATACATCAAGCAGTTAAAATAAGCACAAAGCACAAAACACCGTCATTTGGATCCCAAAACGAAGTAATGTAGATGGATAATAGCCAGATATTATAATTATAATTAGATTCTGGTGAAATATAATTATATCCAGTGGTACGCATGTACCATTAACGGAGCTGATCGCTTGACAGAAAATCACATGATCGTTTCCAAATATGTAATGCCGTGCCATCTGCCACCAACCATCGTCAAAATAGCTGGGGTTGTAAAAACGCACAAAACTCTCCACTGCGACAGAGCTTCTCTTAATTTGATTATATTACTATAATAAATTATTCACATCGTTCATTTTATTAAATATAGATTTGATCCGAACGAGTTTTAATGTTTTATTGTACTAATTAAATAATCACTTGCAATTGGGCAGTAAACCGTAGTTCCTGTCAGAACAGCTGACTCTCACTGTAGCAGAGCTGATTGCTTGATGCTAGTGTTTCATTACTTTTGACTGTCACACAGACAACAGGCTTTTGAATAGCACAGTCGAAGTACCACTACAGATCTGGTGAGGAGACGGAATCCAAAACTAGTAGCCGTAACTGTCTTCCCACTGTGCCTTTTGAAGGAGCAGCAGAGCCTGTGCTGTATGTGCTGCATACTGTACACAGATCAACTACAACGTTCACCTCGCAGACTTCTCTTTGATTTCTCCCCGTGTCTGCTAGTTCTCCAGCTAAACCCTAGCCTGTGCTGTCCGAAGGCAGGAGCTCTCAAACCCATGCATCTTTTAAAGACATCTTATACATTCATTACACTGCCAAACCATCAGGTGCGAAGTGGCAGGCGCCCTCGCCCTCCTTCGGCTGGATGGGAAAGAGGCCTTTCAAAACCAGAGCTGTACGATATTAAAAACTGTCTAAAGTATATGGCGGCGTGCCACACAGCACTGCTGTTTCTACCAAGTACTTTGACACGTTTGCATACTGGTGCTAGACAATCAAACACACCCTGGACAAATTGGCAAAGTGTGGAACGCTACTGCTAAAGCCCATTACATCAACGCTGCAGCAGAATTTGGTCTAGGCCATGTGATAGAGATGGAAAAAAGCCCATTAAACCGAGAAACAGTGAGATGAGCATAACAACAGCTGCTATAAAAATGCAAGAAGTGCATTAAAATGAAAGATCATCTTCACAGTCAGTGGTAAAACATCAGTTATTGTCTGCTGTGTTTCAAAGTGCATCTATCTAACTATCTGTCTGTCTATCTGTCTGTCTGTTCGTCTATCTCTCGGTCTATCTGTCTATCTGCCATCTTGTTTATTTGTCCATCCATCCGCCCATCTATCAATCAGTCTCATGCATTTCCACTTTCCAAAGCAGCCATCCATCTGCAGCAGCAGTCGGCTGCTGAACTAAATTACTTCCCAGATTAAAATCACTGAGCTGAGAAGTGTTGTGTGACAGCTTTCCTTTTGCTCTTATCCTGTCTTCCCCTTCCTCCTCTTCTCCAGTAGCGAGTGTTTTTCTGTGAAGTGTGTGAAGTAGGGCCAGTGTGTCGGGCCATCGTAATGGATAATTTCAAAGCGTACAATTTGTGTGTCGCATAAGAGACGAGCGGAGAGAGAGAAAGTGAATGGCAGAAGAGAGTCAAAATGTCTGTCATTTCTGTGTGTGTCTGTGGAACAATGTGTCAGAGTAAGAAGTGATGGTTTGATCAAACCTTTTGCAAGATAATGTAGGTTACAGTTTTTCTCAATCGATTTGGCACATTTTCTGAAATAAACGTTCAAACTTCACATCAAGTGGTACATTCAGCACAACACTCACTCGAGCGTAAGGCGATAACTTAAGCGAAACAATGTCTCAAAATGTAAATAAATCCATCAATGAATACATCTTCCTGTTCCTCATAAATTGTATAAATTAGGAACAGCATTATATGTAAAATTAAAAAAGAACATACGCTGTTCAAGTTCATAAACCTCATGGGTCATCCAGTCTCTGTCTAGCCACAACCTTTCATCCACATCACACCTTATATCCTCATGCAATGCAATGAGGAAAAAACATTTTGGCACGATGCGGCCACCCCCTACAACACTCTTCTTGTGATATCCTCACAACCTGAAACATGCATTGGCTATGTTTACTGTAATACCAATGTGAGGCGATATTGCACTACAATATATGACTACACACCTGTTCTCTATCCTGAATGTCCCGATTATTGACGACCAGTACACGTTAAGATGCACTCAGCCTCCGTCATACTTAGGCCACGGTCTACGATTGTTGCCCGTATACTGTATATCATTTGAGGTTGCTCTGTGCCTTTGCCTTCATCTGGCTCTTCCTCTTCCTCTCCCCCTCATCACACCACCACACACTCTAATGGCCCCTTCCTCTTGCACGAGCAGGCTTTTACCCTTGCCTATCTCCTGACTGTTCCATATTCCAATTGAAAAATGCAGTCTTGCCCTTGCAGTATGAATGTGTTTAAGAACTGACAGGTTATGAGTTGCACCTGTAAGCTACATTTGACAGCATATCCAATTGGTTGCTCTAAAATGTGAGAAAATGTCATTGTTCCCCATTTGGCCTGAGTCAAACCAGCTGACAACTATTACAACAATACCACATAACTGCTATTTATCGACTATATGTTTGACAGGTTATTGTGACTGTTGGTTGTTCTATTTAGCATGTAAGGATTTACACAATGAGCATGTGTATAATTGTATGTGAGAGTAATGCCATTCAACAGCAAATTAAGGTAAACTATTTTGATTAGCAAGGCTTACTCACTGCATTTTGTGAGCAAATGCCCTGATGTTGTGGAGTATTTCATACACTGTTTGACAAAGTTTGATAATCATTTGACGATTGTGCAAAGGCGATCTTCAACACAGCTTCACACACGCAAGTGAAACCATTTCTGACAGCAAATAAAAAGCCCTGGTTTGGTGCCTAATTAGAATTTAGTCATTTAACAGATATTCATTTAGCCAATGCTTTTATCAAAAGCGTCTTGCTATTAGGTTTATGCTCAAAGGTTTATGTTTGAAACACAACTGTGCACAACATGTATGTGGCCATCGGGGGAGGGGTAGTGTAAGCCTGTAAGTGTTTGTGAGTGTGTGTGTGTGTGTGTGTGTGTGTAGGTGTGTGTGTGTGGGTGTGTGTGTGTGTGTGTATGTGTGTGTGTGTGTGTGTGTGTGTGTGTGTGGGGGGGTAGCTTTTGAAAAGCTGGTTTCGAAAAGCTGGGTGATTTCTGGACACAAAACACCGTTTTTTTAGTTAAGATATACAGTATGTGTTGTGTGTACATATGTGATGCCTATGGGATAGGAAATAGATACTCTCTGTCTCTCAATGACTGTTTTCATATGACAAATGTACTATAGTGTGGCCTGCGAGCTGCTGCTAATATCACTGGACTCATAAATACACAGCACACACACTTACTGCAGAGATCCTCCTTTGATTGCTCTATCTTTCTTTACATCATTCTCCCTGACAATACCTGTCTCCATGCAGATAGAATACGCCTAATTCACTGCCTTGGTGTTTCCATGGCAACCGGCCCACATTAATTTTCCAAGGTGAGCAGCCAGGTTGTGCTGGATTGCATGTTTTTGTATGTGGCATTTCACAGAGGTGGGAGACATGAAAGAGACAGGGCAACACACAGAATCAATGAGAAGCTGTCTTACCCATGAACTCGATCCCAAGTTCATCTGCTGTTCCATCCAAAGCCAGACAGCATACGAATGAAGATAGATAGATAGATAGAAAGATAGAAAGAGAGATAGAAAGATAGAGTAAGAATAAAAAAGACAAAGCATAATTAAAGCATGATGTACTTTCAAATTCCAGATTCACTCTCCATTCAACTTAGAACTTATTTCTTTCAATTTATTTGAGAAGACTTCCGGCCTTACAGTAGATATACAGTATAATACAAATGAAAAGCACGTCTGTCCCACATACAGAAAAATTAGGGAGAAATAGTGCCGAGAAGAGTGACGACTGGACATCGCCACACAAACGCCTGCCGCTGAGTTTTGAAAACAAGGTGGATGAAGGAGTAGCACATTCCGTAAGTAGCCCGTGAACTTGTATGACAGCTCCTTCTGACACACAAGTAGCCAGTCAGCTACAAATACTCTGGCGAGGTGTGCCTCGCCATTGTAAAAGCCGCGAATTCTCTCAGTCTGCGAAGAAGAGGATGAAGGAGGATGAAAGAAATAAAAAATTCGTCTGCCGTGTCGTGTGAGAGTTAAAGATGACATGGCACGTAGGGTTACGCGAGGGTTGTACCTTTAGCGGGTCTTTTGTATTGATCTGAACAGGGCCGATGGTAATAGCTGTACTCATGCCTTCGAAGAACAGGTATATAGTTTAAGATGCCAAACGTGAACTCACACGAATTGTAGATAGACATTTTACATATGTAATTGCACTCTTTTCTCCTGCCCCCCCCCTCCCCCAGACAAATCTGTGTACACATATATGACACATTTTAGTTAACTCCTTCTCCAAATCCTGGGTGCTCTGAGTTGGCAGATAAAGAGAAGCACATGTTCTTTTTAGCCTGATAGCACCCCTTTTTCTTGCCACTGTAATGTAATCTAATTTAAATTCAAATGAAACCCTCTTATTTAATTACTTTTCTGACAGAGGTGGTCTGAGTTTTAAATAGAATGTGGTTTGCCACGTTCCTCATAGATTATGTGGTGGCCACGCCAAAAAACAATAGCCAATGACACAACAAAAAAAACACACAAAAAAACTAAAAACAAACGCAACAGGTTTGTGGATGGATTTGACAGTACCATAGTACCAAATCAGTTAAGACTGTAAAATATTTTAGAAGATTAAAGATATAGCTAAAAAGGGTATTTACTAGAATGAATGCTAGAGCTAAGAAGGACTAAACAAAAACATTCCTATTGTAAATCACATCAAGACAATGAGTTCAAGTCATTAGTCATTTAAGATTTAATTAGTAGCTAACAGTGACTCACTTATCCTTGGGAGAATAGTGACATTGTATTTACTTTTTGAAGAAAAATAAAACTCAAATTACAATCACACGGATAATATCAAATAATATTATTTGAAAACCATTAACATGCAAATAAAAACCTCTACTTATTTTGTATTCTAATTTAGAATGCGGATGAAGTAAGCACTTACATTTAATATATATATATATATATATATATATATATATATGCATTCTACCCAACAAACATTTAACTCATCTATTGACTGAAAAGGGGTAGATTATAATCTTAATGTGACTGAGTAAAAGATAAAGGATTATTTATTTTAAGTATGTTGCAGTTAGGAAACAGGTGTTAGAACTTATTAGACAACACCTTTTATTCTCCCCAAATTAATTAAGTATTGTGGCCTCAAGTTATCTTGGCTAGCATGAGAACTTGGTGTACCACCATGGGCAACACCCATATTTGGATTCATAACAAGTCACGAACCAGTGCTGACACAATTTAGAGCCAATCAATTCTTGCCAGCAGAGATTATGTTTATCGCCATGGGAATCTCTTGGTAAACTGCGTTACTTAGGTATGGCAGCCACCTTCCTGATGAAGCACTGCTGTCGCAGTGGCATAAACACTTGGCAGGGCAGATTTAGCTTCCTATTGATGTACCTTGTGCTGTATTATCTATTCAAGCCTTTCCCTGTGATCGCCCATGGCAACAGCCAACACTTATCCACTCTAAATTGCCCTGACTGTCAAAGCCTACGCAGATGATGTCATTTCAACGCTGATACACACACCTCATTCTGGCATCGCTTTGTCTAGAAACATTCACAAATCATAATATGCATAGGGTCCCCCCCATCCCCCCCACCCATAGCTCGCAGTGGCATTTCAAAGCTCTCTGGAGAATCATTCACGGCGACTTGTGGGAGCCTTGAGAAAGCTTGGAGAAGACTGGTGCAGAATGTGAGCCGTTTCCGGCCCGGTTAAGATGTAGAACTCTAGCAGGCTGAAGTGACAATGGCTGGAGAGAATCAAAGCCGTAATCCCCTCCTATACGTCGATGAGCAAGAACTGGATAGCTGCGCCTGTGTGTATGAGATGTGTGTGTGTGTGTGTGCATGCTTGTGTAAACCCTGCATCATTCCTGACTTCTTACTCAAGGTCTAATACCTTGGGGAGACAAATAACTCAAATTAAAAGCTGCCTCTTCTCCCCCTCAATCTTACCATGCTACAGAAGACAGCCCCTCCATGGTTGCAAAAGTGCCGTTGGCCCAGCTGGACACTATTAGCAACACACTGTACACGTACAGAGTCTCCCACTAAAGGGAGCTGATTATTTCTAGTTTTCGACAGGGTGTAAACTGAATCACACCTGTCCTTTACTCCCTCACTTCCAATTAAAGCCCCCGACAGTTCCCCACCGTGCCCCAATATCTTGGACTTCCAACACCCCCTCCACCCGAGCCAGTTCCAAAGCAGACACTCCTGGCGGTCTGACGGGAACACCTGGCGGGGAGCTGCTCTTTCTTCTGCCGGTAGACGGGTTGAGATAGGCTCTATAGCGTTGATTCTACCTACTGAGGTGACGAGGGGGGGGTCGTGGATCTAAAAGTGTGCTGCAAACTATAAAACACTTCTATCATAGCACAACATATTGCATAAAACTATCTAAATATATACACAGGGATAATATAGAAAAATCGATGGATGTTTTATAAAATTAAATGTAGTAAAAAAAAAATTTAGAACTTGGAAAGGAACTTGAAAAGGAGCTTGCGAGTCGCGACTCCACGAAATCATCCTGAAAACCCCATGAGAAGTCCCGACCCGACACGGTGAACCACTGCTCTATAGTGTCTTTGTGTGTGTGTGTGTGTGATGCTGTGTACAGCCAATGGGACTGTGGGACTGCCCTTTTGAGTGGTTGCTTTGTGGTCAGTCAATGCCGAGACAAAGGAAGAGGGGCAATGGATGATTTGTGTCAGTGTGGCGCACAAAGATGGATTTAAAAAAAGCTCAGCGGACAAAGGCTTGGAAAGGCTGATAAGACTCTGTCCCACCCATGGGGGTGATTTGGGGCTTCGACTGGCAGGTTTGCGAGTGAAGACGTTGAAATATACACATACAAACACATTGCAACACAAGTTGCTTGTCTAACAATAATAACAAAAATGTCTGCTCACTGTTCTGCATACATACAGTATGTGGAGATATGCACACACACGGGCTGGAATTAAATAGCTGCTAGAGCAGTATTTGTTGGTCCGGTAGCCTGCATTGTATGTTGTCACATGATTTGGCTTCTGAGAGCAGGATAATCTCCAAAACCCTCTGTAATCTGGGTAAATTTTAGATTACTCTGTATCAACAACGATCAAAACAGGCTTTATTCCCCTTGCACTTAGCGCTCATGGCGGTTCAACAATTCTAGCTAAAAGGTGGTTTTCTATGGCAAATAGGGGGGTGTTTGGCGTTGTGGGGTTGATAAAGCGTACAATAGGTATAATACATTTTACTTTTTCTTGATATTTCTGCAGTAATATGCACTTGCAAAAGCTGGGTACTGCAGAATAAATTTACAAACAAACAAAACAGGCTTTATATCAATGATAGGACTACTTTGAGACCCTCACATGGCCTCGTGGCATGAACCAGAATGTGTCCACCCTTGGTACATAGCATTCAAGATGCTCACTAAAACGCAATGGTTGTAGGTCCACAGTCTCCCAAGTAAAATATGAGGCCTCAGCTTCAAATTTATTTTGCAATACCACCTTGTGCTGCATCGGCAGAACGGTGGCCTCAATGAAAGATCTTGAAGAAAAATATTGGCTGCCCAGTTTATGGTAGTGATGGGATTTAATTTCATAGAAGTATTGTTTGGTATGGCTGTGCTTAGAACAAACACAATCTCAACAATGCATGTGTTGTAATGACTTAATGATCAATGTTATTCCACAGATTAAAATGAAAACCTCTCTATTACACATTATTGAATTTAACTGATCACATTATCAGTAAATATATCTGTAGGTTATTCATTTTCATTTTTTAAATCCCTGGGTCACTAAAGATAATCTAGTTAATAAACTACCGCTTGGACAATATATACTATATACTACTTTTTAATTAGAAGTGCGTTGCCTTTGTTCATATTTTAACTTTGAAGTGACCTCCATTGTCACGAATCTCTCCAGCTCTTAAAACATCATTTTAGTTGGTCATGTTAGTTTGTTCTAGTTTACAAACTCTCCTGTCATTTCAGACTCCAGTTACCCCTGCTTGATCCCCGCCTAGCTACTCACCTGTAGCTCATCATCCTCATCAGCCTGGGCACTTACAGTATACCGGTCTCTTGCACTAGTTCCTTGCCAGATTGTCTAGAGCAGTGGTTCTTAACCTGGGTTCGATCGAACCCCAGGGGTTCGGTGAGTCAGTCTTAGGGGTTCGGCGGA
>JAOEHI010052768.1:0-16179 GCA_025447815.1 Percopsis transmontana | reverse complement strand
ATTAACAAAGGATTATGGATTATGTTTGAAACGGCAATGTGTAGACTAATATTGAGGTAAGAAAGTTGTAGGTCGAGATGCTCATTAGCCTTCTGTTCCTACCTGCATCCAGCGGTCTCCCCTGTTCATGTACTCATGGCATACTTTCAGCTTGTATCCAGTCTTCTGGACCAGACTTCTCATTACTTTGAGAAACTGGTAGTTATCAGAGGTGCTAAGAAACATGAGTTCAATCTTAAAATTGTTATATTTACACATTCAGTAACCAACAGCATTTTTTTTCCACAGATTACTGCGATTACTAAGTCATCCTTTAAAAAAAGAACACATTATTACAATTAAATCTAAAATGATGGAAACGTTAAAATTATTTTAGATAATAGATTTTATCAAATTAAAAATGTCAAAAGATTATCAAATATTGAAATGCAATTGTGACCACCCTAAAAGCATCTTGTGACCCCAGGAGGGTCTGATCCCCAGTTAATGTTATCAAGAGTCATCTCTGACCTGCAGACGAACACCTCCACAGGATTGAGGGTGTTGGGGGTCATAATCCATGGCGCCACTCTGAACACCACCATGTCTGTGAAAATGGGGGTCTCAGGAAAACCCTTTCACAACATCAAAGAAGTGAAAAAATTGTCAAAAAAAAGTCAAAGGGTCACATATTGCCAATGTAAAAAAATATGTGTTCAACTTATAGTATAACCAAACTCTAAAATAAAAAGCAGGGATAGCACCCTCTACAGGTTTAACTGAGTTTATTGCAATTGCGTAATTGGCTCAAATGTATATAATTTAATGCCATTGTTTGTCCTTGTACTCTTGTAATAATAATGATAATAACTGGAACAGTCATGAGCTCATAACCTCCCCGTGGGTCACAGCCATGCATTAACACTGGACGGTATTTTGTGCGCACAAAATAAGAATTTGTGCAGAAAGTTTACAAGCCCTTCCTTTAAACCAGTGTATTCTTCACAATCACAGGCATCCAGCAACAT
Organism: Percopsis transmontana; assembly: GCA_025447815.1. Lineage (NCBI taxonomy): Eukaryota > Metazoa > Chordata > Actinopteri > Percopsiformes > Percopsidae > Percopsis > Percopsis transmontana. The sequence goes on along the minus strand of JAOEHI010052768.1, from coordinate 15,172 downwards.
ATGCTTAAGCCTAATCATGGACAGGGATTCATTCATCCACAAATTTGTAATCATCACAGTATAACATCAAGTCATCAAGTCAATTAAACTTCAGGCATATCAATCCTTTCAGTTAGGAAGTGTAAGCGATTGTGAATCAATATCACCTGTTTTGGTGTAAATTAAAGAGACAACAGGTGCACTGGAGAGACAACAGCAAGACAACCCCCAAAAAGGGAATGGTTTTGCTGGTGGTGGCATCACAGACAACTGCTCTCTTCTTATCCTTCCTGACTGATTCTTCTCTTTGTCACTACTGGTAGCATGAAGCAATACCTGCGGCCCATTCATGTTGCACAGCTCCTCCAGGATGGCACATCCATACGTGCTTTCGCAAGAAGGTTTGCTGTGTCTCCCAGTACAGTCTCAAGAGCATGGAGGAGATACCAGGAGACGGGTCGTTACACTAGGAGGACTTTGGTTATACTCCCGATGTGAATACAGAACAACATTAGCAAGTCCTTTGCCCCTCCCTCTATTTCCTGTCCCACATTGCCTGTTAGTAATCTAAACACTTTCTCTGCCTTCTCCACAGAAGAAATCAAAACACTAATTGTTTCCAACTACGCAATCTCCAAGCCATCTCAGATGACATCCTACCATTCCTCACCTCTCTGATCAACTCTTCTCTGGCCATAGGCTCGGTCCCAGCTGCCTTTAAAACAGCTAAGGTCAGACCGCTACTCAAGAAACCAACCCTGGACACATCCGCCCAGAACTACAGACTGGTATCTCTTCTTTCTTTCCTATCTAAAACACTTGAACGCGCTGTCTCTAACCAACTGTCCACCTCTCACAACACAACCTCCTTGACCCCCACCAGTCTGGTTTTAGTCAGTTCACTCCACTAAAACCACTCTTCTCATGGTGACAGAAGCCCTGCACACTGCTAAAGCCTCCTCCCTTTCCTCAGGCCTCATCCTCCTAAACTTGTCTGCAGCATTCAACATGGTAAACCACCAGGTCCTTCTATTGACCCTTGTTGAGTTTGGCATTGCCAATCAAGTCCTCTGGACAACCACCCGAGCCTGCAGATTCTCCCTCTACAACATCAGAAGGATGAAGCGGCACAGCTTCTGGTCCAAGCTGTAGTAATCTCACGTTTAGACTACTGCAACTCACTGGATTACCAGTCTCTGCTACCAGACCCCTACAATTAATCCAAAATGCAGCAGCATTTCTAGTATTCAACCAACCAAAGTTCTACCATGTAACCCTTTTTCCGAGACCTTCACTGGCTCCCCATCTCATCCTACATTCCAATTCAAGACACTGGTGTTGGCCTACAGGCAGTAAAAGGAACTGCCCCAAGCAATGGTATGATTCCAGGCCCCACTTCGATCTACCACCTTGGCAGGCAGGCTGGCACCTCCGTCGCTACGAGGGCATAAGAATCTCTCAGCCCCGTCTCGACTTTTCTCAACTGTCCTGGCGCCATAATGGTGGGGTAGCAATGGTAGCTTCCTGCTCTATTCAAAACCACTACCGATCTTTTGCAAGAGACTTAAAACCGACCTCTTCAATATACACCTTGGTACCTCGGCCACAGATTTCACTATCTCATAGCACTAATTCAACTAATAGAAAGTCCTCTATAACAATCCTGTATCTATCCACCTTTCCTTTAAAAAATATACCTACTTCTCTCATTTCTACTAGATCTAGATCAGCTCTTAGAATATTAAGCACTTGCCAGAATTTAAGCTGCTAGAAATTAATTACTGTTTTGGAGATTGAATAATAATTTTTGAGTAATGTACCGAAAAAAGTAACCATGATGACATAAATGTACATTTAATGTAAATGTAAATATTGGGTGATGGCAGGCATTTGCTTGTGGCTTTGTTTTTTTCACTTCTCGTGAACTTTGCCTTTATACCCAAAGTTCATAATTTGAGCATTTTCTGGCACAAGGTGCAGCAGGCTTCAGTTTTGTTATCTTCAACCAAGCACTACTGTTAATTTAGGGGTCGGGGCTGAAAGTTTGGGAACCCCTGGTCTATGCAATTGTTTGCTAAAGGTAAGCAGAGAGTTCCTGGAGTGTGGACATTCAAAAATCTTCACGTTATTTAGGAAGCATTTAATTGTTCAGAAAACTGTACCATCACGTGCTTGCTCCCCCAGGGCTTATCCAAAATGTAATTCCTTGTATGGTTGGTCGGAGCTTGGCCAGGTTTTATGCAATTTTTCTACTCCCTGCAAAAATCCTACTCTCCTTCACTACCAAAATATGATCATGTGATCATGTGATCATGTGATCTTGCGTGGGACGTCAGGAATCTTGCGTGTAATGTCAGTTTCTAAAAAAATATTCAGTTTTCGCCATCCATACTGGGTGGCACATGTGGCATTTTCAAATTTATCAATTTTTGAAAAGCTCCGATTTCAATGCTGTCATGACCCGGTCCCAGCAGCAGGCTTAGCTGCTTTCTCTCTCTCTCTCTTGCTCTCTGAGTATGTCCATTTCAGGAGCTGGAGTTGGTGCGTAATGAGACGCACCTGTTGCACATCCCTAAATCTAACTCGGTTACTACTACTAGCTCAGCGTGTCTCTGGATGCACCGCCAGATTATTGACTCAACTGAACAGTAAGTAAGATCTCGCGCTTTTGGAAATATTTCTTACCCTTACCTACTCAGTGGGACCCTAATGTCTCTGTCTTCCCGCAGCTTTACTCCTGTTTCCTTATGTTACCTGCCTCCACGGTTACTTGACGCTTGGCTGCCTTTACTATGATCTCGCCCTTTTATTCTGTAAATGGCTTTTATTACTCCCTTAGGGCACTTTGATTACTTGGTGATGCCTTTTTGGCTCACCAATGCCCCTGCCCTATTCCAGGCACTTGTAAATGTCCTTTACAAGTGCCTGGAGACATGCTAAACCGCTTTGTGTTTGTTTTCATAGATGACATACTCATCTACTCCAGATTCGTCTCAGAACACGAGCGTCACGTCAGTCTGGTCCTCCAACACTTGCTTGAGAACAAGCTCTTCGTAAAAGCCGAGAAGTGTACATTCCACATGCCCCAGGTCACCTTCCTTGGCTTCATTGTTTCCCAGGGGAAGGTCCAGATGGAAGGTGGCAGCCGTGACGGAGTGGCCTGCACCCTCCAACTGCAAGCAATTCCTGGGCTTCGCACTTTTACCGGCGCTTTATCAAGGACTATAGTCGCCTGGCCGCACCCCTCACTGCCCTTACCTCCACCTCCTCACTTTTTGTTTGGACAACCCAGGCTGAGAACTCTTTCTCCCATCCTCCTCCATCCGGACCTGGCTTGTCAGTTCTTCGTGGAGGTGGATGCCTCAGCGTAGGGGCCACACTCTTCCGAAGGTTCAATGCCACCGAACATAATTATGACATCGGCAACCTTGAGCTATTGGCAGTCTAACTGGCCCTAGAGGAGTTGCACCATTGGCTGGAGGGGGCGGAGCAGCCATTTGTGGTTTGGACCGACCACAAGAACATTGAGTACCTCCGGACAGCCAAGCGGCTCAACTCCCGGCAGGCCAGGTGGGCGAGGTTCCAATTTACTCTTATATACCAACTAGGCACCCGGAATGCCAAGGCCGACGCACTCTCCCGTCAATTCCCCCCCCCCCTGAGGACGTGGTCTCTGATTTCGTGACCGGCTTACCAGTGGAAGGATGGTAATCTTAACCATTGTCGACCGCTTCTCCAAGGCGGCCCACTTCCTAGCCTTGGAGATGCTTCCCTCCAGTTGAGAGACTGGAGGGATATCTTCTCAACCTCTTGGTTGAGAAGATATTGCGGGTCCACAGTCTGCCCTCGGACATCGTGTCTGACCGTGGAACCCAATTCACCTCCCAGGTCGGGCGGGACTTTTGCTTTTACCTCCAGCAAGTCTTCGGGCTTACACCTCAGACAAATAGCCAAGCTGAAAGACTAAACCAAGAGAAGGAGGCACACCTATGGTTCGTGGCTTGCACCAACTCGACCACATGGAGCTTCCTTCTCCCGTGGTTCGAATATGCATACAATACCCTGCCCAGCTCGGCCTCTGGAATGTCTCCATTTCAATGTTCACTGGGATATCAACCCCCACTGTTCTCCAACCAGGAGTTAGAATCAGGTGTCCGGTCGGTCCAGGCTCACATTCGACGATGTGCCCAAATGTGGAAGCAAGCTCGGGCAGCTCTGCTTCGAGTTTTGGCCCAAGGTAAGAGGCAAGTCGACTGTCGCCGAACTCAAGAGCATATCTGCTCTCCGGGACAGCAGGTGTGGCTCTGTTCGTGCCACCTTCCTCTCAAGGTGGAGTCAAAGAATCTCAGACCCTGCTTTGTAGGCCCATTCACCATCACCTCCATTGTCGACCCCAGCGCTGTCCGACTCAACCTCCCGGCCCATTGGAAGATCCACCCGACTCTCCATGTCTCTTAGTTGAATCCCGTCACTACCAGTCCTCTGTGCCCTCCGCTCCCTACCCCTACTCCTCCTCGACTACGGGATGGTCAGCCCGTTTACACAGTTTAGCGCCTCCTGGACGTCCGCCTGGGGCTGTGGGTTTAGGTTCCTGGTTGACGCCCCCAGGAGGGAAGTTGGGTTCCGTGGCGGCATAGTATAGACTCCACTCTTATCCAGGACTTCTACCATTCAAACCCGGTGAAGCGGCCTCGGGCCAGGTGGCACCTGTGGAGGATGGGGTACTGTCACGACCCGGTCCCAGCGACAGGCTTGGTGCTCTTTCTCTCTCTCTCTCTCTCTCTGGGGACAAATCAACCACCAATCATCTCTAACCTAGCCTCCCACCCCCTGTATTGGACAGCTTATATGCAGATGTGGGAGGGACTTTATGTATATATGTGTGACTGGGGGTTTGTATGATGGAAATATTTTATTCTGTTTATTGTTTATTTGAGTTGCTGTTTATATACACTGCCAGTAATGTATTGTTTATTTAATATGTTAATGACTGTAAGAATGTATACACTGTAAACTGATGGAATTTTAAATAAATACTTTAAATGTATTGGAAAGCTTACTTGAGAAATGGGCTCAAGCAGACTGAGATTGATTGTGATGAGCCCATCAAAATCTTTATCCGGGAACCTGAGGCCCTCCACATAAAAGTCCATCTCTGCAGCCCCCCCAAGGTAAGGCACCTCCTGGGACAAGACCTTGCTAGCCAACACTAAAGGGTAATCCTTCGCGCTAGAGAAGATACTGGCTGTGGAATATAAACAACAATTATTATACATTTGAAAAAATCAAACCTTGTATTGCAACACTGTATGATTATATTGTGAAGGACTTCAACTGCCATAATGAAAGAAAATGACCTAATTAATTAATGTGATGGTTCAGTAGAAAATATCAAAAGACATAAAGAATGGTACGGTTGGCTATTAACACCTGTTTCATAGCATTTCAAATCCAATACAATATTTGCTTACTATTTGATCCTCGGGAACGGGTAAGGAACACCCGGACACACTCTGCATCACCCTGAGAGATGTGCATGGTCAGCTTGTAGCCCTCTGGGAGCTTGACCGGGCCATTGGTTCGCAGAACCATAAGGGACATGTCCATCAAGTCTAAAAATCAAACGTGTTTTCAGCATTTCCATCTTTCCATTATATTGGTACGGTGGCCGAGAGGGGCAAAGCTAATTCAAAACATTTTAGATAACAAAATACAAATGTAAAAGCTAATTTACAAGAAGTGAAACACTTTTACCAGTCCCAAAACAAATGCACAATCAGACGGAAAGGGTAGGTACAATACACGGGAAGTGCTTGTTGCTGACCTTTTGTGTAAATCAAATTGGTTCGCTGGGATAGAGTGAATGTGAGTTTGTGAAGGTAAGCCATGGATGCGTCCGAATTCCCATACTTGATGACGACACACATTAGAATTGCCAAAAGAAACATCACGAGAATCGCTTATTGACCTACATACATTTTCAGTAATTGTACAGTTATACTGTACAATTACTGAAAAGTTTAGTTACAGCTTGTCCACTGTTGCTTTTCAATTTATGTAAACATTTACTTTTGTTATCAAACATGCTAAACATTAACCAATAATATGTGATAATCTTGATAAGGTTAAGTACATTCCGGACTTTGGCCGCTACAAGTGGCTGGAATGACGAGGGGTGTTTCTTAACGCACTCTGTGAGGCCATAAAGGACGAGCTCGCCACAAGGGACGAACCAGCCTCCCTGGACCAACTGATTGCCCTCTCTACACTGATTGACAATCACCTGTGGGAACGTTGCCGGAAGAGGGACTTCCCAATCGTCTACAGCTTCATTTACGCCTCAATGCCCCACATTGGTCTTTGCCGAGCAACCCCGATCCTCTCCGAGCCCTGCCGAGGCCAAACCCATGCAGCTGGGCCACTCGCGCTTAAGCTCGGACGAGCGCAACCGCCGCTTGAACACCCGTGTATGCCTGAGTTTTCTGGACAGGCAATTGGCACAACAACTAGACATCCAACTGTAAACTTTGAGCACACCATTGATCGCTAGAAGCCTTAACGAACAGCTCCTGGGCCGCGTCATGTCCCGCACAGTACCCATCACCCTAATTCTGTCAGAGCCCTCAATGACATCACCATCCGTAACACTTACCCGTTGCCACTCATCACCTCTCCCTTCGCCCCCCTTCATGGGGCCACCATCTTTACCAAACTGGATCTCCGCAACGCCTGTCTATCTCGTTCACATCAGGGAAGGGGATGAGTGGAAGACTGCGTTCAACACCCCCCTTGGCCATTTTGAGTACTTGGTTATGCCTTTTGAACTCACTATCGCCCCAGCAGTATTCCAGGCACTGGTCAACAACATCTTGAGGGACATGTTGAACAGATTTGTGTTTGTTTATATTGACGACATCCTGATTTACTCTAGATCTCTTTCCAAGCACAAGAATCATGTTCACCTGGTTCTGCAACGGCTGTTGGAGAACAAGCTCTTCGTTAAGGACCACGGAAGCTGAAAACACCTTCTCCGACCTAAAGCACCGTTTCTCCACGGCTCCCATACTAGTCCATCCTGATTCCACTCTTCAGTTTGTTGTGGAGGTGGATGCCTCTGATGTAGGCGTAGGATAATAAGCTCCATCCCTGTGCCTTCTTCTCACGCAAGCTCGATCCGGCAGAAAGGAATTATGACATTGGCAACCGGGAACTCCTGGCAGTGAAATTGACCCTTAAAGAGTGGCGCTATTGGTTAGAAGGGGCAAACATGCCGTTTGTGGTTTGGACTGACCATAAGAACCTGGCCAAGCGAAAAGCCACCCGAAAAGCTAGGTGGGTGTTTTTTTTGGTAGAGTATCCCGTAACATCAAGCCGAACGCTCTCTCTCGCCAGTTCTCTCCTATGGATGGATAATAAGGATAATAAGCCGGAGCCGGAGCTGATCCTTCCTACTCCCTGCGTTTTTGGGATTGTCACCTGGGAGATTGAGGCAGAGGTTAAACAGGCCCAGGATCCCTACACTGTCCCCGAGGGAGTACCAATCAACCGGTTGTTTGTTCCAGACTCCCCCAGGTCCTCCAGTGGGGGCACTCATCCTACCTCACTTGCCACCCTGGCAATGGACCCTAGCTTTCCTTTGCCAAAGATTCCGGTTGCCCGCCATAGAGACGGACACCAGGAGCTTCATCTCCGTCTACCCCAGGCGGAGATGAGTGCCCAGAATAAGACCTTCAATCAGCCCAGGTCTGTTGCGCCCATTGTCGATTCCTAGTCGTCCTTGTTCCAACATAGTCCTGGACTTTGTTACTTGTCTTCCTGCTTCCAATCGGAAGACAGTAATTCTGACTGTTGTAGACCAATTCTCTGAGGCGGCTCACTTTTTGGCCCTGGCCAAGCTACCCTACACACGGGAAACCGCAGACCTTCTGATCCACGGCCTTCCTTCCGGCCCCCAGTTTACGTCTCAGATGTGGCGGACGTTCTGCATAGTCCTTGGAGCCACCACCAGCATGTCCTCCAGGAATCACCCCTAGATGAACGGTCAGGCCGAGAGGTTAAACCAGGAGATGGAGACAGCCCTTTGCAGCGTCTCCTCTTCCAACCAAGCCTCCTGGAGTACCCTACTCCCCTGGGTGGAATATGCCCATAATACCCTTCCCAGCACGTCATCCAGTATGTCCCCCTTTCAATGTTCCCTGGGGTATCAGCTGCCTTTATTCCCCTCCCAGGAACGAGAGCTCGCTGTGCCTTCCGTGCAAGCTCACCTGTTGCGCTGTCACAGAGTTTGGAAGCAGGCCCGGGCTTCCCCCTTCGAGCATCTGCTCGGAGTCGGGAGCAAGCCAACCGTCATCACACTCCAGCCTCTAGCGACTCCCCTGGCCAGAAGGTTTGGTTAAGCTCTCAAAATATATCCCGGAAACTTTCCCCTCTCCCCCCGTTTTGTTGGACCATTCACCAATCAAGGCAGTTCTTAATCCCAATGCTGTCCGTCTCAGTCTCCCCGCCCATTGGCGCATCCATCCCATATTTCATGTCTCTCAGATCAAGCCTGTTTCCCTGTGCCCTAGTCTGCAGTTACTGTAATCTGAGCGTCCTCCTGGTTTTCGACTATCGCCTGTCCCTGGATTCTACTCTCGTCTATCCCAAAGCTATTCACCTCCCGGACTCATCATCCTGTGGTTGTTTACGTTTTTTTTCAAACTCCTTGCCCAGCCTTGAGAAATCAACCTATTAATTCTATTCTACTCTGTCTTTCTGCATTTGAGTTTCAATTCCACCATCGCCTATACTTTGTCCACAGTCGGCTTCATCCCTGTCAGGGCATCTCTTACAAACAGGTTGATTGTGTGCACGAGACATGGGTGGTGGGTCCATTTCAAGATTTTAATAGCTTTGGTTATATTAATTGCTTTGGTTATATTAATTGCGTTGTCAGTAACACAGCCATCCACTTCTACTTGCCACTCTTTTACAACTCTTAGCAGTTCCTAGGCAAAGTTATCTGAAGTGTGTCTGTCACTAAACTCAAAACAATCCAGAAGATAGGACACCATTTTACAATTTATATTGTGACATGTAACAGACATGAAGGCAGTGATGGCTCTGGATGTCCAGAAGTCAGTTGTCAGGCAAACTGCTGTAGCCTAACTCTTTCTTTCAGTGAAGCACATTCTCTGTCATACAGTCTTGGAATAATTGTTTGGGAGAGTGTTTCCTGCTTGGAAGAACATACATTGGATTGAGAGCAAGGGTGTAGCTTCTAAATCCCTTGTCCTCCACGACTGAGAATGGTTTGAAATCCTTTGCAATAATTTTAGCCAATACCTCATCAATTGTATTCAGTATTGCTGGGGTCATGGCCTTTGGCATAAATTGGCTTATAGAGCTCTGAGTTGCAATAGGTTGCACTGTACCTGATGCCTGAGGAGTGGCTGTAGACACGGCAGAAGCAATGTTTCCGGTATTCACAGGCATTTTCATTTTAAGTAGCAGGCATGTTATTTTGCCTGTTTTCTTCTAACTGCACGGTTGGATGTACAGTTCTAATGTGTCTATGAAGGTTGGTAGTAGACCTGCTCGATGTGATTACAAATTTTGCATTTTGCTTTTATGTTGTTTATGTTATCAAAATGCATCCAAATGCTACTTCATTTGCAACTCACTCATCTCGTTTTCTGTCCCATAATTAAAGATCATCTTTTCTCTAAACTTGCACTGACTGAATGCCAATGTCCCCTCAGTGTAGTAAACAGTGGAACAGTGGAATTTTATTGGCTTATATAAAAATTATTCTCTGTGTCTAGAGTGCACAATTGCATGAGCGCTCATCATGCACACTTCATGGACAGATGTGAGAACCTGAGCTTGTATTGTATTAGCCTATTTCCCGTTGTTATCCTTATCAATCAATAAATTAATCTACTGCCAAATATAGGAGCTTGTTAAAACCTCAATGGTTAAAACTCAAAAGTGAGATTAATTTTAATGTGGAAAGTAAATTCAGACTGTAGAGCAGAGCAGCAATCAGTAGGATCTTCTGACAGTTTTTGAAGCAGTTGTGCCTTGTGTGGAACCGATAAGGAAGGCCAATACGGTTTGTTTCTGTCTGGCCCGCTGCGGCATGGTTTTCTCTTTGAGTGTGAGCAAGGGAGTTCTGAATGGTGACATATGGGTGTCTACTGCCTACTGTACTGGCTATTTTGTGGCTGTATTCCTGTCAGTGCACTAACGAGGGTTATGCACTAAATGTAATTCCTATGTGCCCCCCTCCCCTCAGAATTTTGGCTTGCATTACAGCACTGTGTTGAGGTGTGGGGAGCACCGGGAGGAATGTCATCATATGAGTGCGTGTGGCGAAAAGATCATACTTTTATTTTTTATATATATATATATATATATATATATATATATAGATCTATATATATAGATCTATATAGATATAGATATAAACACGTTACAACACACACACACACACACAACACAAAAGTTTTAGAACACCCCCATTTTTCCAGTATTTATTCAAATTGAAGCAATTCAAGTCCAGTGAATAACCTGGAATGCTACAAAGGTAAGCAATAAACTGCTAGAGGTTAAAAAAAAAAAGTTTATGTTACCAAAGACTGAAAAAGAATATGCATTTCAACGTTATTTAAAAAGGCATGGTGTCAAGCCGTGAGGTCTGACAGACCCAAAGCCACAACAGGACCAGATTCTGAACGGGGTTTCTGAGTCAACAGCTTGCGTGATAGGTGGCTTATAGGACAACAGCTTCAAGCACAACTTAAAACTGGTCGAAGTAAGCAAGTCTCAGTTTCATCTGTGAAGAGAAGACTTCAAGCTGAAAGTTTGACAGGTCGAGTGGCAGTAAGAAAGTCATTGCCAAAATGGGAAATTAAGAAAAAGCGGCTAGCCTGGTCAATGAAGCACTGCCAGTAGACTACTGAGGGCTGGAAGAAAGTCCATTGGACCGATGAATCACAATGTGAAATCTTTGGTTCTTCATGCAGGGTTTTGTACGCCGTAAGTAGGGGAAAGGATGATTCCTCTGTGTTTAACACCAACTGTCAAATATGGAGGAGGAAGCTTGATGGTCTGGGGCTCTTTTGCTGGATCCAGAGGTGGCAACTTGCACAGATTGAGTGGCACCCTGAACCAAAAGTGCTATCACAGCATTTTGCAGACCCATGCAATAGCCTCTGGTATACGTCTATATAGTTGGTCAGGGGTTCATCCTACAAAAATTATGTCCTTATAACTGTAACACTGATATGCATAAGGTATTCAATAGTTACTGGTTTAAGCCTACTGTATGACTGCTGGAGATGCAACAAAACCAAAGAACCTCAGATCTCTGGATGGTACAGGGCTCCTACCCAAAGGTAAGCCCAGAAGGATCAGGACCAAAGGCATATGCAGTGTACAAACATGTCAGATCTTTATTTTACATGGACACAAAAGGCTAAACTAATAAAGATATTAAATTGGCTAAAACAATTGCTGGGATCAACGTGATAGATTAACAGAAGCCCAGGAATAAAAAAGGTCTGGTCGGTCAAAGCCCAGTAGGGAGAAGGCCACAAACCAGGAAAACAGCACAGCAAACAAACTACAGAAAACGGAACCTCTCATCTGCCCTCCCCAATATTGCACAGCGCCCTGATCCACATTAAAAGGCCCCAGTAAAAAATAGTTTGAAGGCACAACACATAATATTAATAAAGGGAAAAACAGTGTGAGGATAAGACACTGCAATAGATAGCCTCCTGGTATCACATTTGGTAGACTCCAAGCGGATTCCAGGATGGAGGCCGATGGCTGGAGGCACAATACTGCATGGACTGAGCGTGTCACTGTTAGGATATTATCTGCTTCTCAAGGAGCAATAGCATTCAGTGGCTCAACCACCCTTTAAACACTCCAGCTCATGTTTAGCTCCAGAAAGAGAAAAAGCCCTCCATTTTATTTTGCCAGCCTTTCAAACCAAGTCACATTTTAACATAGAACCTCTGTCCTACCTTACTGGCTACATAACATTACGGTTATTTTACTGTATAACAACTGTGTGTGTGAACGTGCTCTTGTTAATCTATAGTCCAATCCAGGAATGTCCTTTTTGTCTGTAAGAGTCTGTCTGAACATGGCTTTGCAAAGACAAATGTATTATTCCCTGTAATTGAGGTCACCTGGTTAAGTGAACAAGCAGATGGAAATTCTGTCAGGACTTACCCACCTTTGGGTAAGGGTAGCCAAACATGCTAAGTGAACTGCAGGCATGCACACACACACACATTTGTCAGAATTTGTTTTCTTCTAAAATAATTACGTTAATTATATTGTTGTTGTTGTTTTATGCAGTTTATTGATTAATTTGGTCTGTTATAAAATAAAGCAATTGAAAAATGTATAAATAGCAAGCTTCTTTATTCCCAACAACACGCTATTATCCAAAATCAGTTTTCTTCATCTACGATAATTAAATTAAGCTATTTAAATGAGTTAATTATTTAGTTGCAGTTTATTGATACACGTGACTCAATAAATAGCGACTCAATAAATAGCGAGCTCCGTTCCTTTTGCGTAACTAAAACAACACATGAGGAGGGATGGGGAAGCAGGTAGAACGTATGTCCCGGGCTGAAGAGGAGTAGCACGGCTCTAGCCAGGAGCGGGGGGAGAGATTGGGACCACGTAAAGGTGAGGGGCAACGGTACCAGTCAGGGGTGGACAACAGAGCGTTTGTCGTCGGGCAGGCAGAGCAACGGTACCAGTCAGGGTGGACAACAGAGTGTTCGTCGTCAGGCAGGCAGAGCAGCGGAGCAAAGGTACCAGAGGGACTGGGCAGTGTGGCGTCAGGGGAACGTAGAGCTGAGCAGGCAAGGGGTGAGGGCCGGAAAACACAGGAACAGTCAGCGGGAAAATGACAGAGACGTCAGAGGAAAACACAGAAAACAAGGTAAGAATAAAGGTTTGAAACTGGACTCGACAAACTGTGTTGTTAGGTCAAAAATCTGGCAGTGTCTTCTGGAGAACGCAGAGCTTAAATTGCTAGATGGAAGTGAATACCGTGCTTGTGGATACATGACTGGTGGATAGATGACATGTATCCACAAGCACGGTATTAATTCATAAATGGTTATAGTCAACTATAGAACTCTGCAGTGAGGTTCCGAAAGTGAAAATTCCATTCATATTGTGAATCAAGGATTTTGTTAAGAGGCATAATGTCGTAACCATCCAAGGTAGACTTGTAGGCCTTACTAGATTAATTAACGTTGGCATCAGCTATATACTGTAAACGTATAAAAAACCCTATATATATATGTCTTAGTTTTTTATAAAATTATAAATCAAAGGGGTCCTGGACCCACTGCTCCCAGATTGCATCCAGCCCATCTCACCACCACCCATTCCTACCACACCCAGAGTCAGAGCCTTTCCACCCTTGGCCTATTTCAAGCTGTGCCTCGCTGGATTCAAGCCCTGCCCAATGTTTTCCCAGCTCCCAGCCTGTACACATCCAGCCGGCCTCTGGTGAGTCTCCAGCTGTGCCACCGGCAACCTGTCCGGCCCCTGGTGGGTTCCCGCCTTCGCCGGCGGTTCCCTGTCCGGCCCCTGGTAGTTCCCCGCCTGCGCCGCCGGATCCTATTATTCCTCTCTGTGTATTCCTAGCTACATTGTGTTTTCCTAGTACATGGAGTCCTAGCTCTTGAGATCCCTGATCGCTTTTCTAAATGTTGTCTTATGTTGACTATGCTAACAGGCTAGCTATTTCTAACACATCTGCTTTGCGTTATGTTATACTAACGTTAGCTAGCTAGCTCAACACTACACTATGTTAACGTTACCTATTCATATTAGGTGGGGTTAGAAAAGTCAGACCATTTACCTTAAACACATGCAAAGTGATGATGGGCTGATGGGCTGATGGTCTCATGCGATTGTGGGTCCAATATTTTGGAGCAGATCTTCAAACTTACTCTTGTTCAATCTGAAGTATGCAGTGAACCGTATATCGTTCACACGGAGCTCCTGCACTAAATTAGGGTAAACACCTGTCTGCTTACCGTTTGATTTAAAATGTGTCTACTGCTACTCCTATTGCTATTGCTACTGCTACTAAAGACTAAACTTCTAAGCATCTTTAAAACCTACAAAAATCTAAATGCCTTCCTTGGCTGAAGCAATCATTCAAATTGAACTGAAGTAGGCCAAAATAAAAGGAGGAAAAAAAAGTAAAAGAAGTGTTTGGTCATTGAGTGAAATCCAGTTCTTTATTTCGGGGTGGATGCATCAAATCCCTTTTAAGTGGGGAATCTGCACAAAAAATTAGGAGAGACTTGACAGCACCATACTGCGCCCTCCCCCGTACAATGTCATGCACTGACAAACGTCAGGGAAAACATTCTCCTCCCTTTGAGGTTTAAAAGCTAAAGCGAGAGCCAGGTGTCTACTTCTCGACTTTTTGTATCACAAAAATGTTTCAGTAGCTGTTGTTATGGCAGCAAAAGACACTCTCAGCTTCTTTTTGGATCAAATCCTGACAGCAGGAATGGGCTTTCTGTACCACAAGTCAAACATGAGTTCAACAAAAACTAAAAAAATCTAAACTTGCGTTTTGTTTTTTTGGACTGACACTTCTCCTTCTTTTACTTATCTTACCTGAGACTTTCGTCACCTCGCTCTGCTCACTGTCAGGTTTTTTCTGGTAGGTGTGTTCTGAGTCACAGTTGACTAAGAGTATGGCGCCGTGCCCATTCGGACCCCATGCCCAGGACCCCTAAGAAGAGGTCAAACCAAGACTCTTGTCAACCAACTGGATATACCCTTTATGCATGCATTTAATATAATTTCCATTTTAGTAGACTAAACACCAAAGAGATACTATATGTAACGGTGTTAATAAAGATGTTAAATTCATTTAAATGGGGACAACGCCATCTGGTGGTAAGGCAGGGAGGTCAGTGTAATAAATCCAATTGCATTCTGGGAGTTTGCGCAGACGCGATTGCCTGTTTTACTGGTAGATAACACGACAGATGGTTTAGTGAAATATAATTATTTTCTTAATAATAATTGTATTTGTACATTTTCTTGTAGGCGTGCAAGTTTGCCGCGGAGAGTGATATTCCTCATTTGTTTGAAATTACAGGTAAATTGTCTGTTTGATAGATGAGATGTTCGTAATGTTGTTCAC
>JAOEHI010052767.1:0-16182 GCA_025447815.1 Percopsis transmontana | reverse complement strand
CTCAGCCCCGTGAACCACACCTCCACACATTCCCTCCCACACGCATCAGAGCTAAACCACGCCCACACTCCCACAGTTATGATCTTATAAAGTTATACATTTAAGTATCAAAAAATGTTTGAAGTAACAAAATTATCTTGGGAAGTTTTTTATTTTTTTATTAATCATCAGCCAATCAGCATCTAGGTGCGTAGTTCAGTTGTGTAAATACTGTATATGCCTGTGTCAGGCCTGGTGCACACTAGTGGATTTTCAAATCTTTTTTAAACGATTTTAAAAACGTGGGAGACCACAGAAGTAACAACAGATTTAACCGATTATTTAATATTTTAATCGTAAGATCGCGCACACTAGTCGATTCAGTCAAGACGCAGGACCATACACTTGCCAATTATCCTAAACGATTTCAGTGTGACAATTCCAAGGCCTTGGATTCTCGCAGAAACTCACGTGATCAAATGTGACTTTAGAGCAAAACAAACATGGAGATGGACCGTCGGCGTCAACTAGTTTTGCACTGAGAAACAAAATAGCCATTTCCTTTCCAACTACAGACTCTCCCGAGCCCGCAGAGTAATGGAGAATGGTTCTGGCATTCTCGCCAACCGGTGGAGAATATTCCGCACCACCACTCTCATTGGCTATTGCGGATTTCTGCTCGGGTTTCCATCGCTGTTCCTTTCACACTATAGGATTTCAAGTCGAAAATATCAAACATATTTAATATCTGATATCGGGGAGACTCTGAGCCAGTTGGTAACTTTAAGATTATGTCTGTAAAATCCCTCATACTACTGGATAATTTGGGCAGATGATTGGTTCAGACCAGACTCGAGTAGTGAACGCCCCAGCCATTTTTGGCAGGGGCTAATCGTACTGTATGTATAGGTTGTCAGAGAAACCAAAACAAAGTACAATGCTGCTAAATGCTGTAAATGTAAATATAAAATGTACAATCATGTTTCAGCAACAACAGTCAGTTTGAGAACATCATTGAAGTCAAGGGTCCAGCAAGGGCATTTTTCACTCCCTACCGGTGCCCTTATTTCTGCCGCTGTTAGAACCCCAGGAGTCCTGGCTATGATAGCTCTTTAACTGGAGGAAGTCTAGTGAAGAAGGGGGTAGAAGAGGGGGGCAGAATTTGTGGGCGAGGGGCGACGGGTGGGCAAGGGGGCCGCTTGTCTCTGGCTATTGTTTGGACACAGTTCCTCTCACGCTGCATTGACCACAGACAGGGTGTGGCTGTGGGAGGCCAGGCAGGGGGCTATTTGGGGGGAGGTGCAGAACGTATATTGTATACTTTACCTGCATTTGGATGTGGCAAGAAAGAACAGGAAAGCAAGTCCCCGGAGAGAGTGGGTGAGATTTTGCCCCCGTAGTTCGGTGGTCTGTTCCCAGCCTCTCCTGGCCTTTACTTGTGAGCTTCATGAAGTAAGCAGAGACCCGGGGCCTCTGACAAACTCAGCCCAGATGGGGAGAAGACTTCCTCGCAATTATACTGCAGCAGAGAACAAGTACCGCCAGATCAGCTTCGCCTCTGCTGCAAAACAGCTTATAAGCCATTATTTTAGGAGAACACCTAATCAGCTGTGTTCTGCAGCACACTCTAGGTTTGAGTTTAAGGGGATTGAATGGCACCTCTGTTTAATACTTCTAGGGCGTATCTTATACTGTACTACAACACCGGCATCCGTGCCATATTTTTTAATAGCAGAAACACTGCAGTCCTTCAACTACTTCAATAACTGATAGACTGACTGACAATGTTTCTCTACTAAGACATATGCCTATATTTTACATCCTAATACCACTTCCACTCTTGTCTTCGACACATGGTCTCGTTCTCTGTGCTTAAAGGTACACTCTTTATGGTTATATAAGGGGGAGTATTATGGAGTAGGACTGGAGTCTGTGATGAGAGCTTCCTCCCTGACTGACTGCAGGGCGTGGATCTGCCATGAGTATAAATATTATAATAGGCTTACCTTGCATTGATTCTGGAGTCATTTCAGTTCGTTTTTTTACTCAACCAAATTGAGAGGAGTGCACAGATTTCACACCCAATCTTTTTATCGTTATTATCTGAGTAAGGACGACATTAAGGCTGACAGCAATGTAGTCCGTTGGCACACAAATATCAGTATTGTTAAGGGAATGCTACACAGGGTCTGGACTTCAAAGTGATGGATTAAAGAGTAGTAGCCAATAATAAAGGTATGTCATCACCTCAGCGATGAATACATTAGTGTCAACAGCTTGAACAAAAAGAGGCAGGTCATTTGTTAAAGTCAGGCCTGGACCTTGCCATTTATTGCTGAATTGAGGATATGCAGATAAAACATAGAAATTAAAGCTCTCTCTTTGGGAAAAAAGGGCACGTCTACAAGATAACAAGCACAAAATCAGCAAAAACAAAAAAGACTAATAATGACAGAGATAATCTTGATGCAGACTGCAGAGAATAGATGTGAAGGCTCTAAGGAGGGTTTTAAAGGGGAATATTTGGGCAATTATGACCAGAACCCTGTTTGTTTCCATTATAATCTATGGAGTCTTGACAGCTGAAAAAATCAGAACTTTAAACTGAAGGGCAAAACTGGATGTAATATTCTAGGTCAGATTCCAAGGGCCATAGGAGTAACAAATTGAAGTAATTTTTTTATGGACTTATTGGACATCTGTCTGTATTGTTATTGTGTTCGTTTGGGAGAGGAACAGTAAAAATGTTGGCATTTCAGCACAGTATAATATATTTACAGGGAGTCAGGCCATGCATATTAACAAATGCTTTGCAGCAGCCTTGATCCAGCCCAGAGCAGACGACAAAAAACACCTTGGTCTCAATAGAGGAATAACCTAAACACCTAAATAACACGTAATCTCTAAATAACACCAGTGGACACTGACAATGGCTCATCTCCTAAATAAAAATAGTCCCCAACATCATCTTAAATAAACACTAAAAACAAATATTTTTTTACTTTTGGTCTGTTCAGGCAGGCAAGGTCAAGGTTTGTGTTTGTTTGAATGTACTCTGTTCCCTCTCATCAGCCCCTTAAAACTACAGTCACCTGACCTGATCTCAGTGAACAGGAAGTATGACATCACTACTCTGCCATTCAGGAATGTGGGAATGTCAGCTTTCTGGTATACACTGCATGAACAGAGGGAAACAAAATAGGGACTGAGAGATACAAAATGCTCAATACCAATGGCTGAAATCAGCCCAATTCTTCCTATAGTGATACAGTATGTACTAAGACTGTGTATATCTAGACTGTGTATATATACTGTATAGCTGTTGTAAAACGTTTCAAAGCATGTCCTTCAAGTGGTTTATTGCTCATGACCCATTTTACTAGCTATTAACTAGCATTATATAAACATATACCATAAACACCATTGCAAAAATGCATGAATTATATATTAAGTTATGTCTTATGTGATAAGGTTATGTTTTAAAGTTACACAATAGCTGATTGTGTATAGTACAACCAGGACCCCATTTTTCTATGTTTAAAACTGTGCACAAAAGCATGGGTGATAGTATAGGAGGAGGGGCTTAGCACAGTGTCCCTTTAAAGGCAATACAACTAGATTCAAAATACAAATAAATAATAAATTGTTTAAAAAACCTTATGTCCTCTTGTTGCAACCCCACACAAACATCTCACAAATCCCTGACGGAACTCGCCCCCATTTTGAGAACCTCTGTATTCTAACAACACCTGTTGAAACATCTTAGTTACACAACAGTGAGATTGGTCCTACAGACCAGTGCTATGCCCTTGGGACCTGCAGCAACCAGGAAGAATCACCTGCTGCAGAACTCCATCTGCTTTACATTGATAGCCATTTCCGGGACAGTGGGACCTGGAACCGTAGATCCAGTAGGGCACAAAGCCAATACCCCCCTGGTGTCCTCAACTAATTTCAGTCAAACACAAACAGCCAGAGGCCGCAAGCCCCCTAAATCACTACTGACCACAACTTGCCAGCTGTTACATGGAGGTCTATCTATGCCCTAGGATTCAATTTAGACAACACCATTTTTGTCTGGAATTACCCTTGTTGTTGAAACAGGCCCTACGAAAGCGTTGTTTTGGTTTGAAAATCAAAGTGTATGCCCCTCTCACACTTGAGTGCTGAGTGGCAGAAATATGGTGTTCTCAGGGTAACACAATCGTGGAGAGTACCTTTAAAGCTTGAACCTATGACCTTTATGGTAAATGGACTGCATTTATATAGCACTTTTGTAACCCACAGGCCACTCAAAGCGCTGTACATGACTGCCTCACATTCACCCATTCACACACTGATGGCGGGGGCAGGATAGTCTAGTGGTCTAGGTGTTGGACTCGTCTGCTAAATGACGTAATTGTAATTGGTGTCATCCATACAAGGAACCATCCAACACATCGGGAGCAGTTAGGGTTAGGTGTCTTACTCAGGGACACCTCGACACTTAGCCAGGAGGAAGCGAGGATCAAACCTGTGACCTTTCGATAGCCAGATGACCTGCTTTAGCCCCTGCACCACTGCCGTTAGATTGAGGGTATAATTTAAATGCAAACACTTGGGTCTTCAGGGTCTTCAGATTAATCAATGCGGCTCTAGTCTGGACAGAATCTACATACTTAAATAATCAACAAAATGTTATGTTAACAAGTTATTTCCCACCAGTCAGCAAAAGAGTACAGTAGATTTCACCATCTCACACTCAGTGAAACTGCTACAAAGATATAATGATTGCAAGGCAGTGCCTTGACATTTAGGATTAATGGCCATTGTTAGTTGCAAGTCACAACCCCTACACAATATTAGAAACCCTGATGCCAGAAATCAAGATTGATCAAAACAACCTGTCAATGACCAAGAAATAGAACCTTTAGAAAAGTAGATCACTCACTTTGATATCTGGCAGACTTGTACAAAGTTGCTGACATACAACCCCTGGGTCTAACACAAACACGTGCACACACAAACACACACACACACACTCTCTGTATTACACTATTGTTTCCTTCCATCCTCCCTCTCTGCTGTCAAGTTTGGCGATATAAGTCAGCAAAGGGGAGATGGAATGAGATTAGCCACCCCAGAATGCATTCCCTGAATACTTCCCACACTCCATTTAAAAAACACACACGCTGATGTTCCTCCTAGATACACTCAAACTGTACACACATACATACTCCTTTATCTCTCTCCCAAACACACACACACACACACCTCCCCATGCCAAGCCACTCACCGCGGTAGTGGAGGCTGTCATCGTGGTGGTTGTGCTGGTGGTGGTTTTCAAGGGCGGGGGGGCTGCTGGCGCCCAGCTCTGCCAGTCGCCGGCTAGTGGCGGAGAGCTCCGAGCGCAGGTTCGTCACCTCCTGGCTGGCGGACTGGATGGCCCCATCGATCCTCTGAGCCAGCTGCTTGTTGTCCTCCATCATTTTAAGAATTTTCCCCTGGGGACCGAAGCCACACAGACCGGCATGGTTTCAAGGGGAGCATTAGTGGATGAAGCTAAGACCCTCTCTCTTCCTCCTTCTCTCCCCCCTCTTCTCCTCCTCCTCCTCTTGTTTTATCTCCTCTTCTCCCACAGTTTACGTCCAGTTTCCCTCCACTGAGCTGAACAGAGAAAGCGTCTACCTGTTACTGCATATAGAAGGACGTCTCAGAGAAGATACACGTGTTTGGAGGTAAAAAGAGGAAGAGAGTGAGAGAGTGAGAAGGAGAGAAAAGTGGAGTGGAGAGATGGTGTAGAAGAGAAAAAGGAGAGAAAAAGACGCAGCCCAGCAGGCAGAAGAGAAAGTAAAGTGCTCCCGCCAAGGAGAAATGTGCTGCGAGCAGCTGCTCCCAGAGAGGACCCAGCTCACGCAGAGATGACATGCACCCTTTTAAATGGACTGTACCATGTGTTCAGAGTTCCAGGGGGAGAGAAGGGGGAAGGAAGTTAGCGTGCCTTGCTCTCCGAGAACTCTCAGGCTAGAGCATGTTATGTAGCTGTCCTGACCTCGCACAGGGCGGGAAAATTGCACCTGGTTCCTCTACGCTTCCATCTCACTCCTTCTCTAAAAACTGGCAGTGACGTCTTTTCACTCTATGTTTCTCCCTCTCACTCAAAACCCCCGCTGTCTTTTTGTCACTCCAACCCCCTTTTTTTCATTCCACAATATATTCATCCCTTTGTCCCAGCAGGGCTCATTCCCGCGTTGGTAGAAAGGGGGCTGGCTAAAGTTGACCGACGGGGAAAACATTTCAACTCTGAGAGAAAATTTTGTGGAGATCTATTGCCAAGATCTATCTTGGCAATATTAAAGCCAAGATAGATCTTGGCTTTAATATTGAAGCTTACTTCTTAGCTACAAGTTATTAGCTCATTTATTAGCTATCAAACAATTTATTAGCTCATCAAACAGATAAATGCTTTATCTGTTAAGTTGTGAGATTTCAGCAACGAACTGGAAAAGTTGGAAACATAATATATTTTCTCATCTCAGCCAAAAAACAACCTACCCCAGCATTAAGACTTTTCAAGTAACAAAATGTTTTGCTGTGTCTCTGAAAGAAGTAAGCCAAATCAGCAATGCATCACTTACATGCTGTCATTCTAGCATTGGTTGATAGCAGCTCAATGCTCAATGGTATTCAAACAATGGCGGGGACAGACCAACACAGACAAGAGATTGTGCACTGTTTGAATTTCAGTAGGATCAAACAAGTTTCACAATGATGTTTTATATGCCCTTATTCCAGAGCAGCTGTTTCGTGATGAAATCCATAAAGAGTGAGGGACCCTAGAAACAAATAAATTGTTTCTAGGGTCATATGTCTTGACATGCTAGTTTTTAAAATGAGGTTTTCTTGTAAGTAGCTTCCAGTTTAGTTAAGTACTAACTAAACAGACTTCTCTCGGTAGTAGCTTTTCTGTAGTTTCATTATTTACAATTTAGAGTAATTAGTAGCTTAGTTAACTACTTTTGCAGTAGTAGTAGCTTCCCCACATTGGTGCAACATGGGAAAAATGTATAGACAAGTTACATGATAGTCAGGGCTCTACAATACTATCAGGAGCTAAAAAGCTCATGGTTTTCCCTGAATTTTTTCTTTGAATTGAAATTATAAGTAATTTCTTTATAGGAGGAAAGCAGGTTCCTGTTATTACAACGCAGATACTGTACTCCTCATAAACAATGTGATAGGTCTTATTGCGTATGAAACCACAAACAAAGCTCACTTTGAGCTTTATCAGGCAATCCTTTAATATTCCGAACTGTGGAATGCAATGAAATGACTGATTTGAGGGTCAAGGGTCAGACCATGTCCCAGATACACACATCAGTGACCAGACAAATACTTTCGAATGCATAATTGTGGTATTGTGGTTAAAAATAAAAAGTCTCTCTGTTTCTGGGTCCTAGGACCTCAGCTGACAAACATATACCACACACAACTTCTACACAGCATCTCTACACGTTCACTCTAATTGAAAATCACATCCAGTATCTGTGACTATGCAAATTTAAAATGCCTCAAATAGTGTGTAAATGAATTCCTAACATATTTTCTTAATCCGCATTCCATTGGAATGGTTTACAAATGCTAGACATAGATAGATAGAGTTAGAGATACTCTAATATAGATGTAATATTTATCCAGAAGGAAATTAAGGTGTCCAATAGCTTAAACATACATACACATAGGCACACAGACATATGACATCCATGCACACATACATAGTACAGAAATGTCAAAAATGCAATATACATGTTTAAAGGAGTGGTGTGGAAAAAATGCAATGTACAATATATGCACAATATACCAATACACAATATATAGCCTATTGTACAGAATGTCATACCTATCTAGATAGACTGCTACGTGTATAACTACTACATATATCTATCCCAGCACGGGACCACTTCCCACCAGGGTTACAATACAAGATGCAGGATTTATATATCCAAACAAAAACAGGCCATCTCACATGTGAATATTTACATTTTCCAAGCTCTTACAGATTGTGATAGATGTCTGTAATACAGATTTAGCCAGCCACCCAACTACAACTACAAGTTAGCAATAAGCTACAGTTAAAAGTGAGCAATAACTGTCTTTTCAGGCATTGTTCAATGATTTAGATGTACTAGCGCTTGCTGCTGCGGTCCTGGGATTCCAAGTATATATGGTTGAAATGAGGCATCAGAATCAGCATAATCTCTAAATCTAACTGCCTTTGCATTAAATTGTGGAAGCTGTCTTTGCTAAAATGTCCAGGTACATAGACCCTATCGATGCTGTCAGACATATTGATTTTTATAGTAAAATCCAACCATTTCAGATCGTTTGGTAAATAGTAGAGGGAGGTTCCTTGCTCTGATTACATCATAAAAATTGCATAATGTTGCCATGTTTGGTTAATTTTAGATTGTCGCCACACTAACTAGTTATCACTACACTAGGAAGCTCCAGTAAATGTTTCAGTTTTAATAATGTGCTCCGTGGTTAATGTTGGATCATGTTAGGTTACAATTAGGGAGTCTTCCTGCGGGAGACATCAACAAAACCTGGCATCAACAAAACCTGGCTAAGTATCCCGCTAGTATTTGTAACTCTTCTTTCTCCTATGCTATTATGTGTTGGTTCTTCATTCCTGTACGAACATGTGCTCGCAGATCACACTCTCAGCCCCCACATAGAAATACATCCAACCTGCTGTACCCACCCCGATCACCTGCTGCCACCCTAGTCGTGGCCGGAGGACTCTGGAACTGCCTGTCCGCCTTCAAGTAAACCGAGACTATCTCTGCCTACGCCTCGTTTGAGGCTCTGCATTTCCTCACCTTGATAGAAACCTGGATCACACCGACCAACATGGCGACCCCAGCTGCCCTTTCTTCATCATACTCCTTCTCCCACACACCCAGGTCGTCCAGTCGGGGGTGTGGGAGGTGACTGCTCATCTCTCCCAAGTAGACCTATAGTGTCCTCCCCATCTCTCACCTGGCCATATCCTCTTGAATTCCATGCTTTCTCTGTCACTCATCCTGTTAAACTTACAATTGTTATCATCTACCACCTCCCAGGCCAGCATGGGGACTTCCTAGATTAGATAGATGTTCTCTTAAGCTTCTTCCCTGAAGATGGGACACCACTCACGCTCCTTGGTGACTTCAACATTACCCCAGAGAAGCTGACTTTATTAATCTCTTTTCTTAATTTGACCTCACACTCTCTCCTTCTCCTCCAACACACAGGACAGGAAACATTCTGGATCTTGTCTTCACCAGATCCTGCTCGGCTTCCAAACTATCAGTTACCCCCCTCCCGGTGTCCGATCATCACTTCGTCTCCTTCTCTCTCCCCCTAAATCCTCTCTCGGCCCCTGTTACTTCCACCTGCGTCACCTCTTGTCGTAACCTAAAATCTCTACCTCATCCTTCTCTTCTGCAGTACTCTCCCTACTACCGTCAACTGAACAATTCTCTCTATCCCCAGACAAGGCTGCCTCCACTCTAACATCCTCTCTAACATCTGTTGACACCCTCTGTCCACTTACTACCAGAACAGTGCGATCTTCTCCCCCTACTCCATGGCTATCGGAACCTCTACGAGCTTGTAGAACAAAGCTCAGAGCAGCTGAGAGGAAATGAAAAAAAATCTGACCGGCACTTGGATCTCACATCCTACCACCGCCTCCTCTTTTAATTCACCTCCTCTGTTTCTGTAGCCAAAGCCAACTTCTATCGACACAAAATCCACTCCACCGCCACCAACCCCAAGTGTTAGATTATCAGCAGGCAGTCCTCCTACCTCTCATAACACAACCTCCTGGACCCCCACCAATCTGGTTTCAAGGCTGCTCACTTCACTGAAACCACTCTTGGTGGCAGAAACCCTTCACACTGCTAAAGCCTCCTCCCTCTCCTCAGTCCTCATCCTCTTAGACTTGTCTGCAGCATTTGACAAGGTAAATCACCAAGTCCTTCTATCGACCCTTGCTGAGTTGGGCATTGCCAACTCGCACTCTCCTGGTTTGAGTCCTATCTGACAGATTGCTCCTATCAAGTCCTCTGGAATGGACACCTGTCCAAACCCTGCCTGCTCACCACTGAGGTTCCACAAGGATCTATACTGGGACCCTTGCTCATTTCACTGTACACTAGATCTCATAGCTCTGTAATCTCTTCACACAGATTCTCCTACCACTGCTTACAGGTACTAGGGGGCTCAAACCAACGACCTTCTAGTTGGGAGTCCAACACCTAGACCACTAGGCTATCCTGCCCCCCTAAATGTAAATGTAAATACTAGACAAGACCAAACTTATGTAGGTAAGGGCAAGCCTCCAAGATGAGTTAAACACAAGTAAAAAACATTTGTACAAGTGTAGGGGTACTTTAAATCCTTTACCTTTTTGTCCTGGTAAATGAACCTGTAAAGTAAAGTGGCTATTGCCACAATCATTTTTTTCTCCTCTTTCGGTAAGAACACAAAGTGAATTTTTGCAAGGGGGAATGTCAGATGGACACATCTACCCTCTGATTGGCTACACCGTGTCACTGAAAATTTGAATAAAGTTAACGTTTGGTTTCCCTGTCTCCAAGTCACCCTACATTCAGCTTATTGTCTGTGTAACAACCGGAGCCACTGCCCCTCCCTGCCCAAGTTCACTGGTGTATTAAACCACTGGCCGTCGGCCACCAACGCACCCAAGCCGCAGCACACCTGTGCACAATCCCCTCATCAACCCTCTTCTACATGAGGGGAATTGTCTGTGATTTTTGGAATTGTCAGTGATTATTGGGACACACGATTGCATGCAGCCACACTGCCAGTTGTTTTGTTGTTTGTTTGGATAAAATATGTCTTTGAGCCACAGCTGCGCGTTACAGAATCACTGGAGAAATAATGATTGCAGCAGAACAAGGAGATGCCTTACCTCCACTTCCTTCCAAGGATGCTCTCGAAGCTCGTTTTGCACAGCTGGAGCGGCAGCTGGCGAACCTCACAGCCGTGGTGGAGCTCCTTCTAGCCAGGGATCGGGCACCAGCGGTGGCGACGCCGCCCTCTCCAGCTGCATCAGGGCCCGGCACGACGGGGAGCTCGCACATCTCCACACCCGAGAGATTCGACAGCACCCCAGGACGGTTCACCGGATTCCTCCTCCACGGCCCGGACAACGCTGTCCCTGCTCACCGACAGGGCCCAAGACTGAGCCACCGCCCAGGGGATCCGGCTGTAGGAAGACCTGTAAGCTTGTCTCCTGCAGGGCCATAGCGGCTGAGGCTCCTGTGGTCCCCTTCCCAGCCAACGTTCCCCTGGACTACGTGTACTTGTTGGAGGTCTTTTCTAAGAGTGCCTCCCTCCACATCGGCCTTGGGACTGCGCTATCCCACCGCCATTCCTTCACCGGGCTCTCACCCTTGTCTTCGGCTGCCAGCCTCCACTGTGCCCTTGGTCGAGGGCATCTTGCAATGTCCCAGCGGGGGAGGAACGGCGCCCACCTTTCGCCCAGGGGACCGTGTCTGGCTGTCCACCCGGGACCTCCCTCTCTGCCTGCCCAGCAGTAAGTTGGTGCCCCGGTATGTGGGGCCGTATAAGATCCTCCGGAAGGTAAATGATGTATCGTACTCATTGGAGTCTCACCCATGTTCCATGTCTCTCTTCTCATGCCCATTGTCCTCTGTCCCCTGGCGCAGCCCGGCCCCTCTCCCACACCACCACTACGGCTGGACGGCCCAGAGGGTTCCACCTATGTCGTCCACACCATCCTGGGGTCCAGGTGCCGAGGGGGCCGGCTGCAGTACATGTTGGACTGGGAGGGGTTCGGCCCCGAGGAATGCAGCTGGGTCCAGGGAGAGGACATCGTCTCAAAGGTGCTCATCCAGGAGTTTCATCTCCATCGCCCGGACCAGTCTGCTTCTCGGGGCTGACCCTCACACCGGCGAGTGGCGCAGCCTGGAGGCGCGCCTGGGGGGGTACATGAACAATCGGTGCCACTGCCCCTCCCCAGTCGAGCTCGCCAGTGTATTAAACCACCGGCCGTCAGCCATCCACACACCAACGAACCCAAACAGCGGCACCTGTGCGCAATCCCCTCATCAACACTCTCCTCTAAAAGCGGGGGGGTGGATGAGGGGAAATATCACAGATTATTTGGACACACGATTGCATGCAGCCACACTGCCAGTTGTTTTGTTGTTTGTTTGGATTAAAATACCGCTTTAAGCGCTTTCTCGCTACTGTGTCTTCTGTGTCTTCACATCTGCACCTGCACACAGCCCCGCGTTACAGACTGTTGTTTGTTTGCTCACGTGTTTGATATTTTAATGGGAAATATAATTAAGTGTGCCGAGGGGGTGCAGTTAAAAACAGGTGTTGATAAACTGTCCCCATGACTGTCTGCCTGGGGTTAATTGAATATCGACTAATGTTCTACATACTGGAATGCTTTCCATTTTTCCCCAATAGCGATGTGATATAATGCCTCGGTCAAGTATGCAGGCCTCATCAGGGGCCTTGGAGAAGTAGTGTAGAAGTAGACACTAATGTACCTTCTAGTGTCTATCAAATTCATATATTAATAATTACATAATTAATTTATAATCTCTAACAGCAAGACTGTCCCACATGCAATGAAAAGCCAGAGTGGGAGGAGTAAATATTGTAAGACATAACTATTATTTCTCCTGGTGTTATGACTGGAAATCTCCAGTCATAAATAAGGTGGATAATTAATGCTTATTTTCCTTTAATATGGTCTATGAAGAAAGGCAATTAGACAATTCAAATCACTTTGTAGGTACAGAATGAGCTATTTTAATTCTACATAGCTTCTGATAGGGTCTTCCTGCCATGATCAATGTTTGTGCTGGCTTAGCTGCATCTACGGCTGTAGATTTCAGTCCAAGAATCACTGTTTTCGGGGGGAAAACTTCTTGGACGTTTAAGATTGGAAGGGGACGTTTATTCTATTATTTCATTTAATCACTGTCAGAATCATGTAAGTGTTTATGTGTAGTCCCTGAAACAGAGTTGATCAATAATAATAATAGGCTAATAATAGAGGTTATGTGAGAGACAGGTCAGGTCTCAGCAGTGTCAGGAACTATTTCCTCGTACATTCACTCAGATGGCTGCCTAGTAGCAAGACATTGTTAGACAAGGCCACACACCATCCAGGGAAGAGCTATTACACCCTGTCAGGGACCTAAGGGGGTACTGCTCAGTGAGGGGAGACATATCAGGCAGGTAGACGAGATTGTGATTAAATGTGTTTTGAAACCCAGAAAAAGTAGAGCAACTGAGCTGGTGATTGCAGGTGGACTGAAAAACCCTTACAAATGCCATGAGGAAATAATTGTATGCAGGTGACTGATCACTGATCAAGGTGTCACACAGTTGTTGTTGTTCATTTTAATATTTGCACAAACTAAAGGTCCTTTTACATAATACATAATACAAGTAAATGACTGTGACGGTGGTGCGTGATGAGCGAGAGTAAGCACGAGCCAGCAAAACACACACACGCGGAATTACGGGTGAAACGCTATTAAGCGTTGTTTTAATAACAAAAGACACACACACACAGGACTGCGGCGGGGCGAGCTCCTCGGCGGCTGGACCGGGCCTCGGCTCCAGCGGCTCGAGCGAGCTAGCGGCAGCTACTGGGCAGGACTGCGGCGGGGTGAGCTCCTCGGCGGCTGGGCCTGGCTTCGACTCCAGCGGCTCGGGCGAGCTAGCGGCAGCTCCTGGGCAGGACTGCAGCTGGGGCTCCACAGCGGCTGGGTCAAGTGACGACTCCAGTGGCGTGAGCGAGCATGCGGCAGCTCCTGGGCAGGACTGCAGCTGGGGCTCCACAGCGGCTGGGTCAAGCGACGACTCCAGTGGCGTGAGCGAGCATGCAGCAGCTCCTGGGCAGGACCGCGGCAGCGGCTCCTCTGTGGCTGGGTCAGGCGACGGCTCCGGCGGCGGGAGTGAGCTAGGTACTATCAATGTCAAACACTGTAGTGTCTCTCTGTTTCATTACTTTCAAATGTATTGAAAAGTGGAAAACTAGAATGTAATAGTTGTGTTACGTAGGCTATATCACTGTCGAGTGGAAACAAACGTTCCTGGTAAAAAAGGGCAGATTTACAAGTGCTAATCATTCAACCATCACTAACATTAGCTATCATACCTAGAAAGTTCATTAGCCACACGTTCACCCAGCGACCAACAATAGTGCTCACGGGCGTATTCAACTAACATTAATGTCCTTATTACGTTATATTTGTCAGAAAGCCCATGTGAAGTCTGAGTAAAATGTCAATCATTTATGTTGCGCTGCATGTGTAATTTATGTAAACAGCAGTATCTTTCATTTATTGCATATTCATATAGTATACTGTAAAGCTGTAATAGAAATGAGTTTTCAAATTTAGATTTTTTTCCTGGGGCCCCACCAATGTTGACTTTGCATCAGCCTGATATTTCTGCACTAAAATCCTTTGCATAGAATACGATAAATTCTCCCACACACTTTACTTTGCATCTAAAATTAACATTGTGGTTGAAACCAGTGTTACAAAAATGTGCATGCCTCTCCCGCACCTGAGGGCCTTGCATTCCTCTCTACTTTTTCTCCTAAAGCTCTCACACGGTTCTCTATCTCTAGTTCCAAACAAAACAGTGAGCTAGACATTTGGGTATGTTATAATGCAATCAGGGAATTTACCTTTAATCAGAGATTATTTTAATTAATTTTCAATTATAAATTTGTTTAATTAATTTTTAATAATTTATTAATTTGATTAATTATTAATTTATTAATTTGATTAATTATTAATTTGATTAATTATTAATTTGATTAATTATTAATTAAAGAACACTTCTATTTTTACAGTTTTTCATGATTTGAAGCCTACTATCTTGTTATTTTCTTCTAAGGTAGTTCTGACATAGCCAGGAGGTTGTTTTGTGCCATTATCTTGCTGTAGGATGAACCCCTGACCAACTATCGGCGTATACCAGAGGGTATTGCATGGTGCTGCAAAATGCTGGGATAGCAGTTTTGGTTCAGGATGCCACTCACTCTGTGCAGGTTGCCGAATCTGGATCCAGCAAAAGAGCCCCAGACAATCAAGCCTCCTCCTCCATATTTGACAGTTGGTGTTAAACAGGAAGGAGGAATCATCCTTTCCCCTACTTACGGTGTACAAAAACCTGGGTGAAGAACAGAAGATTTCACATTGTGATTCATCTGTCCATAGGACCTTCTTCCAGCCCTCACTAGTACACTGGCAGTGCGTCATTGACCAGACAAGCTTCTTTTTCTTATTTTGCCATTTTGGTTTTCTTACTGCCAACTGTCAAACCTGCAACTCTAAGTCTTCTCTTCACAGATGAAACTGAGACTTGCTTACTTGCTTACTTCGACCAGTGTTAAGCTGTGCTTGAAGCTGTTGTCCTTTGAGCCACACGCAAGCTGTTGACTCTCAGAAACCTGGTTCAGAATCTGCTCCTGTTGTGGCTTTGGGTCTGTCAGCCCTCTTGGCTTGACACCATTGCTTTCATTGCAATTTCCCTGAAAAATGCCTTTTTGAAATAACTTTGAAATGTGCATTATTTTTCAGTCTCTGGAAACCTAAACTTTTTTTTAACCTCTGGCAGTTTACCTATTACCTTTGTAGCATTCCATGTTATTCACTGGACGGGAATTTGAAAAAAAAACAGGAAAAATTGGGGTTTTCTAAAACTTTTGAACGGTAGTATATATATATACAGTATATAGTTACTCTAGTACTCTAGACTCAGAATTATAGTTTAGTGTATAGGGCGTGATATGCATGTTGAAAAAATATTGTCTACAACAAATAGCGGTTGAAAAGAGGGGCAGGCAGCTAGGCTTTACAGGAAGAGAGAAATACAGAAGAACCCCCCACGGCTATGGTGGTGGCACACGAGAACAGAGGGGCTTTGATTGGGAAAACAGTTGACTGTGGGGAGCGGAAACTGACCTCTAATTTTTCATTTGCAGTAAAACTCCCCCTTCATCAAATAATTGTAAATAAGCCAAGCACAGTTTTGTACACAACCAACATCTCGCCAACTTTAATTACATTAGCTGTCACGACCCGAGCCCGTCAGCAGAGGTAGACACACTCCTTCCCTCTCAATCTATCTCACCCTTTGATTATCTCG